>ML874909.1:7410-18014 GCA_009831015.1 Picea engelmannii
AATGCGATGAACATAACCGACTATTGGATTGTGACAAACCTATTCCAACACTATAATGTGACAAACAAAAACCCTTCATCATAATTTGATGGCCATAACCTTACAATGTCATTTGACAAACAAAAGTTGATGGAAAATAGAAAAATGAATTACACTTCTCCCTCATAATAGGAAGTAGAAATAATGTAATTATGTCTTTCGGTGGAAGATTCCCAGATGCTATAAGAAACATTTCAATCCAAAAATTTTCCAAACAGGATGGAGAAGTGTCTGAGGGAGGTACCATCAATCTCCAACATGAACTTTGGATCGACTTCGCTACACTCTTTGGCAATGATAAAATATGTGTGCAACAAATTGGACACATAATGCAATTGATTGATGTATCTCGTGATGACCCTGAAATACTACAAACAAATATTGAAGCAAAGGTAGTGCCTTATTATCTATACAAATTGGATCGCTTCTTGTGCTATGCCAGAACTCGAAGGTTTCACATTTGTAATATGCGAGGTGATATTCTGATCACATTTGAAGACCATCATATGCCCACCCTTATGGAGTGCTACTTTTACAAGGCTAATTACATTTCAAGAGGGCAGGATATTCTCATTTATGTTTGTTGTCTTGCACAGTCTGATCATTGTACGATCAATATTCGTAGCATTATTATGGGAGAATGCCTGGAAAGGATTAAAGCTCAGGATGGTTCTCAAATTAGAGAGGCTACATTTGAAAAACTTATCATATCACTTGCATACAACGAAAAAAGTCCAGAAGTTTTCATGGCAATTACTCGAGACTAGGACAAGCCATGAAACGTCGAAGTTATGAAGTGTCGAAGCCATGAAGTGCAAAGATGCAATTCATGAAATCACGTAGCTTGTGAGATCTGAGACAGACAAATGTGTATTGTCCACTTGGTTGATGACATGTCTTATGCCATGTGGTAGGGGTGTTGTGTGGAGACACATTGACATGAATTTAGTGCCTTTTCAACCTCAATCTATCCATTTATGGGTGACAAGTGGCACACATAACAAGGGTCCACATCACCATAGGTGACATCAACATATAATTTCATCTGTGGGGTTATGGCCTCTCGAAATATCCAACATCTCTACCCCCGAAAGTGTAGAAGGTTGAATTTGTGAATTCATGCAAACTGTCGATCTAATATTCTTTCGGGACTTTTCTCACCTCAAGCAGTGGAAGAAAGGCGTAAGAAATTTGAGGGAGTTGAACAACTTGAGAGTTTTAATATCCCACGTTCCCCTCTCACACTTGATTAAGTCATAGATGTTGGGTTAAGATGGTCAAAGGATAGCGTAAGGGGAGGTGTTAACTGATGATAAGTGATCATCGTCACAATATTACCCCTTGAACATGGACTAGGATTATGTATTTTGTGAAACTATGCATAGGATTCCAATTCTGATGTATTCTTTTCATGTAAGTATACCCACCTAGTTTGGCTTCAGCTTGAGAACCAATTGTGATCGGGGCATCTTTAGGATAGAGAATTAGTTAGTGGTAGTTTTCATAGCTTGTCCACAGATTCATCCATGAAACCACAATGTTTACTTTCAATTGTAGTTCGTTGGGGACTATGGTTGGCTTGTAATGTGTGTCTCTTCTACGATAAGTTGTATCCTCCTTTCAATGTATCACAAAAATTGATGGCCATGCTTTCAATCTATAATGGAGATCAACCTGTGGGGAGGAAACAAGTTGTAGAAGACATCGTCTTTAGGATGACACAAGTCGTAGAAGACATCGACTTTAGGATGTCTTGTCAAGTTGGTTTGAATCAACTCAGCTCGAGAGGGTTCCAATTAGAAATCCTTTCATAAAGACCATCACACCTTTGACCATCTTGCATATATCCTTCTAAAATAGATTTTTGACCCCTATATCACTCATATTGCTAATAGATATCAAGTTTCTTACCAAATACAAAATGTGTAGTACACCTTGAAGGGTTCTGCTCCTCCCATATTGTAGTATCATTCGAACTCTTCCTCATCCAATAATTTTGGTTGTAGAGTCATCCCCCAATAACACGTCTCTTCCTTCATATCATTCATATTCAAAGAACCATTCTCTATGTGGTGTCATATGATAGGATTCTCCTTAATCAATCAACAAAACATCTTGATTTGAGTGTGCATTGGTCAACACCATGTACACATCGCTTCCTTTATCTCGAGTCATCTTTCTCTAAGTTGACTGGTTCTCATCAGATCCTCTACTGACTTCCAATGCCTTCGACTTGTAGTCCTTTTTGTAATTCCCAACTTTACCACATTTCCAACATCTCCTTACTGAATGAAAAAGGTATTTATATCTACCCTTTGAATTGGGCTCTCTAGCAGAGAATTTGTCTGTATCTCTGTCTATCAGTCAACCTCTCACCAATAATGCATATTTGGTCGATCCTTCCATGTTCTTCCTTATTATTTATTATGATTGTATAGATGCAACCATGTCTCCTAGAACTAATGTGGTTGTATTACTCCCTATAACCATGACTAAGCTATCCCATGAGTCTGACAAAGAACATAATAGGATAATACATTTCTCCTCGTGAATGATTTTAATATACATAGGAGATAATTGTCTTATTGTGGCATTAAACACATTTAAATGATTAGTCACTGAACTTCTCTTACTCATCCTAAGTAGATACAATTTATTTCTGAGAAACAACTTATTTACTATGGATTTCAATTGGTATAAGCTCCCCAACTTGTCCCACAATTTCTTGATGAAATTTTCACCTAAGACAATCAACAATACAAAATCTATAAGACAAATTTGAATCGTACTCCTTTCTCTTCTCTCGAGTTTCTCCCATTCTTATGTCGACATAACTATCAGAATGGTGCCTAGACAAATTCTTTTCCATTTTTCTCTATATACAAGGAGATATTTTATTTTAACCTTCCAAAGATCAAAATTATGGCCATTGAATTTTTCAATCTCTATTCTTGAGTTGGTCACCATTCTTTAACATAATTTTTTTTTACTTACAACTCTTACTAAACCTTGGGTTTAGCTCAAATCCAAGATTTTTAAATCAATCTATGATACCACATGTTAGGAAATGAATAACACTTTCACACTAAACCTAGGAGGAGAGAGGAAGAAAAAACCAATCGTAAAGTAAATGACAAAGAAAACACAGAGTAAACATAAATTTTACCCTGGAAACCCAAACTGGAAAAAATAACATTGCTTGAGCATTATGCTCTCTTGTTTTCTTATTACTTCAAAATAAAAGGTGGCATGTCTAACCTTGGTCCACACCTAAGACCTAATCGAGATCATACCCTCTTGCTTACACAAGAACAACCCTGTAGCTAATTCAATGATCCAGATTTTATGAGCAGAATGAAATGAATACATATTATTATTATTCTTAGCATAGAAACACAAGAATAACATATAAACAATAAGAGAGATACAATAAAAATGGTTTTATATTCAATAAGAAAATTTCTTGAAACTATAAAATGCAACAGAAAAGAAGCTTGCTAAAATGGTGGCATCTTATTTCTAAGAAGAGATGTGACGACTACACTCATTTGCAAGAAGATGGTTTCAATGAGTTTCTCCATGAATTTTTACAATAAATGGGAATGAAAAAAATCTATACATCCAAAAACCTAACCCTAGGATATGAAGCCCCAAAAATCAAGTGGGCCCCGTTGGTCTAGGTTAACACATAAACTTTCCTGGGTCATAACTTGTGCATACCATCTTTGTTTTAGGTGCATGATATCCCGTTGGAAACATATATCTGAGGAATGTACATGTTGTCGAAATTTGAATTCATATATGGTTTGACTCTCGATATCCCTGAAAATGTTGTTTAGGGCCTCAAAACGTCCGGAACTTAGGGACTCAAAAACTAGAAAAAAACTGCTAAACTGGAAAACTTCCAAAATAAGCTAGTTGGAATAGGTGGGAGGCCACCGACATCCATCTGGATCAATCCTCCCCCCTTAGGAAGAAATGGTATCCATTGCATTGAGTTCCCCATCATATGGGGAAATTTCTACTGAATTTGGCCCTGGGTGAGTGACTTTCCTTGGTGCATGAGTTTCCCTAATTTGACAACTCGATAAAGCTAGATCCTTTGCTAGAGAGTTCCCCTCACCTGTTTGTTTTATTTCATGAAGTCATGGTTGAGATTTGTGGGTATAAACTGTTTTATTATCTATGAGGTGTCCAAAAATGATGGGAAATATGGACGAAAGAGATGCATGTTGAATATTGGGTGCAAGCCAAGGATAGAGGGAATGTCGATCTCAAAATAATTGTCACCCATAGACTTGGTGATGGTTTAAGGTACATAATGGAGTAATGCATTATTTCTTCAAGTGAAAACACACTTTGTCTCCCACCTGAAACTTATGTGGCACTCGATGTTGATATTGGAGCTTCTTGTACTTGGCATTGGACTTCTGTAAAATATCATGAACTTGTTGGCGGATGTGTTGAATCTGCTCAATGAACCGAGATTCTTTATCATCTTCATTGGAGCAAGAGATGAGTCAGTTGGGGTGAGTGAAATAGGTAGTGAAACATCCATGGGAATCAATGGTTGGAATCCCAACCTGACCTTAAAGGGGTTGTGGTTGGTTAAGCTATGAAGGGCTCATTTGTAGTTATGATGAACATAGGGAATAATCTCATCCCATGTGTGGGGGTGCTTGGAATTTTACATGCACAATATATCCATGATCACTCGATTGATGATATCAGTTTGTCCATCTATGTGGGGTTGGAAGGATGTGTATTTAGTGAGCTTGGTGTCCACCAGTGAACACAGGATCGAACATAATGTGCTTAGCAATCGACTATCCCTATCTGAGAAAATAGTTTGTGCGATTCCAAAATGTATCCATACTCATTCAAATAAAATATTGGGAGTGGCCTTTGATGCGATTCTCTTATTGCAGGTGGCCAAGTTCACCATCTTGGAAAAGAGACCAACAACCACAAAAACACAGTCATTTTCCATCTTGGTGGATGGAAGGCTTGACATGTAGTCCATTGAGATGGATTCCCATGGCCTGTCAGGAGTAGGAAGGGGGTGTATATGCCCTGTTTCTTAGTGGTCCGTTTGTAAATAGTGCAATCAATGTAAGACCTGATATACTTACTGACATTCTATTGAGGTTTCAGCCAGTATAAATGTTTCTACAACACTGCCACTATATTGTTGACCCTAAAGTGTCATGCCACCAAAATGTAGTGGGATTCCTAAATCAGCTTGGCTCACTCGCTTGATGGAACGTACAGATGGCCCAGTCGACATAATATCCCATCATGAAGATGGAAATTAGAAAAAAATGAGTTTTCTCCAAACATTTGGTATGTGGTGGTGAAGTGAGGGTTTGTCTCATAGAGGCTGGGACATTTGAAGGTATCATGGTTGCAAGATTCTTGGACTGTGGTGAGTGTCATGAATGGATGTCGACTAAGGAAATCAACGACTTGGTTGGTAATGCCTATTTCATACTTGATGCTTAGTTGTAACTATTGCAAGTATGTGGACCACTTCTAATGGTAGTCATTCTACAATTTTCCTTGTGTCTATATGAAATGTAGTGGATTATGATCTGTGTGGATGACTATGTCCTTCCCAAGAATGTAATGTCTCCACTGGGGGCATGCTTGCACAATGAATTGCATCTATTTTTTTCAAGTAGGGTAATTACAAACAACATTTTATAGTTTCTCACTATTATAGGCCACGAGGTGGTCATGCTGAGTGAGAAATACACTCACAACATAGTCAGAAACATCTGTCTCGATCTCAAAGGGTTGGTGCACATCCGAGAATGCAAGTATTCGGTTTGAGAACAAGAACTGTTTTAAATTATTGAATTATTGATGTTGTGATAGGCCCCACACAAAAGTTTCGTTACCACCACACCTGGTTACTTGGATGAGAGCCCATGCAATATGGGAGAATCCCAACACGATCCGACGATAGAAATTGGCAAGGCCTAAGAAGCTCTAAAGCTTAGTGAGTGTTGTTGGGGTTGGTGAGTCACATATGAACTAGATCTTGGTTTTATCCACATGAACACCATTTTGATCCCCAATGTAACTTAGGTACTAGACCCTATCCATGATGAAGGAGAATTTTTCCAAGTTTCCATATAGCTTGTGCTACCACAGGGTGTGCATAACATGTTGAATATGTTACAAGTGTTCTACCCAAGTCTTGTTGTAGATGAGGATGTCATCTAGATACACCACTACAAAAGTATTGGTGAATGGTCACAAGATATTTTCCATCATCCTCATGAAATTTGTTGGAGCATTTTCCAAACCAAAGGGCATGACCATCCATTCAAAAAGACCTTCTTTTGACTTGAAGGAGGTCTTCCATACATATGTCTGTTCTATGGGGAGATGGTGATAGCCAGAATTCAGATCAATATTACTTTTGTATTTGTCCCCCTTGAGATGATCAAAGATATCTTCTATTTGGGGAATTAGGTACCGGTTCTTGATTATGATTTTATTTATACCTCGGTAATCAATGCAGAGTTGTCAGGTCCCATATTTTTTCTTTACCATCACGATTGGGATCCCACAAGACGATGAGCTAGGATGGATGTTCCCCTTATCGATAATTTATTAGATCTATTTCTTTCTCTCCTCATTCTCTAATAGAGAGTGTTGGTAGACTGGCCCATTGGAAAGCAGTGCTTTTTGGATCAGATCGATGGAATGCTTGACTCGACAGTGTAGAGTTACCCTGATAAGTGATGAGAATATATCTTTGTATTCTGCCACGGAGTTGTCCACTTGATTTTGATGTGTGGAGAGGTTCATAGCGAAGGCCCTAGATGTGGATGCAATATTTCACTTTCTCTGAGATCAAATCACGAAGAAGACAAACTTCCTGGTCTGAGAGATGACCTTTCTGCATTACTTGGTAGAGATCAAGGAAATAGCACTAGGTGGGACTGCTTTGGGTATCCCAAAACATTACAAACTTCAAGAGGAGAAACATCAGACAATACCTCATCTTTCAAGTGTTTGATGTTGTGCGACAAGAAACAGTGTTGGCTCACACAGAGATAGCTTCCTTGGCAGAGCCACCCAATGGTGTAAGGTTGCAGGTGCGGTCTTGTCAACAGGGCTAGCTGCTGGAAGACCTCTTATGAGATGAGGTTCTTTTGGCTACCACTATCAACAATAAAGTGCAATGGAGTTCCTTTTTCCCACATCTGAGAATGAAAGAGGTGCTCTCCTTCTTCTAGCTCATCTGGTTCATCGGGTTGGACATTGGTGGTAGTAACGGTGGCACTGGGTTCCGTGTCATTGATCCATATCCCTCTTTCTGGTTCTGACTCAGAGTCTCAACCCACATCTTATTTAGAGTATTTCATCTCAATTATGAACGATTTCTTTGAGTGGCAATCAATAGTGTTATGTCATGGGCTCTTATGGAAGTCACACCACTTCCCAGTGTCTTTTTTATCTTTCCGATGTCCTTCCTTGCTGGTAGCCTAGACTGGTTGTCCTTGTTAGATTTTTTCGCTCGGGAGGTACTCCGCATGTTTTGTCTTCTATGCAGATGTTACCTTAATATTTGCACTACCAAGCACTTGAATTTGTAATGGTTTTTATAAAGTTGTTTCTTTTAGTAAAGTGACTTTTTTATTAAAGTGTACCTTCTATTTTCAAAGTGACTTTCTTTTCATGAAGAACTTATGTAATAAAGTGAAATTCACTTTAATTTTAAATGAGACATTTTGGAGGGAATGGATCATGACCCTTGATCTTGAAAAAGGTAAGATCTAATCTTGGCCTTTGGATCTAGGGTTGGGAAGGTGAAAAGAAACTTTTGGGGGGGAAAAGTCATTTTAGATTATAAAAGAATGCATTGGGTAGTGTGCAAGACATGTTGTGAACACATTAGGAGGATGTTGAGAGCACATCAAGAGGAGAGTTAGAGATATTTTTTTAGCATACTTGAGAGAGGAAAGTGAGTAGCAAAGAGGGCATGTTTTTCGAGGAAAGTGGGCATGATTTCCAAGAAAAACAATCCTATGAATTTTTGGCCAAAATATTTTTTTGCTGTGGGAGGCTGTATTTCATGGATCAGTACAATCCATACAGTCTACACAATTCCATACAGTCTATACATTCATACGGATTTGGCACAAAAATCAATAAATTTTGGGCATGGATTTTGAGGTGGATTTCTATTTTTTGCTCACTATTTTTGGGCCGTACTGAACAATCTGCATAGATGACTATGGGCATGAAAAATGAGGCAGAAGAGGCCAGACATCGGTACAATTTTGGCATGGAAAACGAGGCATATTTCTATGGGACAAATTTGGTGCTGTGAGGTATTTTCCTTGGCTAGAAATGTAGATTTGTTGTTGTTTTGTACTTTCTTGAATAATAATAATAAGATCTCTCTCTCTATCATTGGGTTTCCCCATATTGGGGTTTTCCCCTGGCATTTACCTAAATTTCTAAGTGTTGTTGGGTTGTTGTCCACTGTGTTTTTCCACTGCATATTTTTGCTTAGCAATGTGTGTTTCTTCTTATGGAAATTTCTAAATGTGAGTTTTTTCATTTATGAATTTTATGAAGACAATTATCTCTAGGTTGATAAGTGTTTGATAGAATTTCAGTTTGCTGATTTTATTCATTAAAAATTTACATGGTATCATAGGTTGTGCTCTGAAGTTTAGTGGGAAACATTTTGGCACTTAGGACAACAACTGATTTGTTGTTGTATTTTCTTGAATAAGGAAGAAGAGGTTCTTTGTGAGGTGGACGAAGATGACTTCCAACATCAGGTTTGAAGATAGATTAGAGGGGATCTCCAACTACATGTAGTGGAAGGTTAGAATCAATAGTGTTCTCAAGGAGAACAAATTGTGGCCGTTTGAGAACACTGTCATATCTGTACCTACAAATTCCATAGCTCTTGATGTTCATGAGGTGAGGGAAGCCAAGAATCAGAGAATCATCTTGGACGAGGTCAAAGACCACCTTATTCCACATTTGGTTGAGAAGAAGACAACCAATGAAATGGGGGTTGCACTGAAAGGCCTGTATGATGCTAAGAACAAGAATTGGATAATTGATATCTGAGACAAGTTGCATGGAACTAGGATGGTCAAAGGAGAGAGCGTGGCCACCTACCTCACCCGGGTTGCAAAGGTGAAGGACATGTTGGCATCTATGGGAGAATTCATTCCTGACTAAGGGTTGGTGTGGATAGCCCTCAAAGGATTCACCAAGGAGTGGGAGGTTTTCATCAAGTGTGTGGTGGGGAGAGAGAAGCTCCCTTACTGGAGCAGATTATGGGATGATTTTACATAGGAGGAGATCCAGGAGGGGTCTCAAGAAAAGGAATTGGACGGTGCAGACGACAAGAACGTTTCTCTTATGGAAAAGGGCAATAATAAGGACATGAGCAAGGTGAAATGATTTGCATGCCACAAGACTGGCCACTATGTTAGTCAATGTCTGAACAACAAGAAGAAGAAACCAGAACCAGAGGTGTCATCTTTAGCAGAAGTTGTAGAGTTTACTCTGATATTTGAGAAGGAATTCTCTCTCATGGTTGGTTCCATGGGCAGTGGATGCCTAGTGTTCGAGGACATTGAATCTTGATTTGTGGACTCTGGTGCTTCTCGGCACATGACTGGGTTAAGGTCAGTTTTCCTCGATCTTACAGAGATAGACTTAGACTGTAGTGTGAATTGTGGAACTGGTCCACAACATGCAATAAAGGGGGTTGGAAGGATGAGATTCCAACTAGAGTTAGGAGGTCTTCTAGAGGTTAGCAAGGTGTTTTATGTTCCAGAGTTGACACTTAATTTTCTCTCAGTGTCAGCTTTAGATGAGAGTGGTTTTGGAGTTGTTTTCAACAATGGACATGTGTTTTTGTATCTAGTGGGAGCAACTGCTGACACAGTAGTAATCCTTGGTGTCAAGTATGAGGGCTTGTACAGGTTGTTGGGTAGACCTGTGTTGGGGTCCAGTGGATTTCTGGGCTCAGATTCTATGTCAGAGGGTTGGCAGGTAGCACAGGAGAGAGATTTTATACATAACACTCAGTCTTCTTTTGGGATTCTCAAGGGACTCAGAAGGTATGAGTCGACACAGTTGGATATTCGGGAGAGTGTGCATACTCCTAGGAGCATGTCTTCAGTTCATGGTACAGCAGAGGTAGCAACAGAGGCTTCTAGTGCAGTGGGAGTAGTGGCTTCATGTTCAGAGGGAGAATATACTTCTAGTATAGAAGGAGCAACTATGGCAGTTGATGAGATGGAGACAGATTCTGGTGGTGATACCAGAAGTACCTCCCTCGCTAAGAGGGAGTGTTAGATTTTTTAGCTCAGGTGGTACTCTGCATGTTTTGTCTTGTATGCGGATGTTACCTTAATATTTTCATTACCAAGCACTTGAATTTGTAATAGTTTTTATAAAGTTGTTTTAAGTGGTTCTTTTAGTAAAGTGAATTTTTTATTAAAGTGTACCTTCTATTTTTAAAGTGACTTTATTTTCATAAAGCACTTATGTAATAAAGTGAAATTCACTTTAAT
>WSFP011461273.1:0-18835 GCA_009831015.1 Picea engelmannii
TGTGTGTGTGTGTGTGTGTGTGTGTGTGTGTGTGTGTGTTTATTCACCTATTATTTTCAAACAAGATTATTTGTTTATCAAAATAAAAATGTTCTTGATTAAGAATAAAAAGAATCATTTTGCACAATAAACAATGCAGTTTGTTATCAGTAAAATACAAAGAAAAAAGAGATGAAATATTTATTTCCAAACCAAACCAAAGTCAAAACAATACTGGAAAACCTCATAATCATAAACCATTTTAATATAGAATATGGTTCAGAGATAAATAAGGATAATGATGAAAGAAAACCCATGGTTGAAAATAATATAATGCAGTATTATAACCAAACTTCATTTCAATAAATGATGGATTAAACGTTAATGGAAACTGTGTGAAGCCATTGACCAAGGTGTCTTGGCTCAAAAAAAAATAATAGAATGTTTTAAACTCTTCTCATAACAACAAAATAGTTGCGTTGTCGACCAAAAACAAAGAGGGAATTATTATTTTTAAAACATACAAACCAAAATATATTATGTATGAGATCAAATAGATACGCCTAAGACGTTAGAGTTAAACAATATGTAATAGTATTAAAACTAAACTAAAATTTTATATATTGGCTACCTCATTAGAGGTTCAAATGATTGAGAATTAAATATGTCGCTACTTAACCTTTGAAACATGGTGTTATCACCCAATTTATTCTACTAGCATCATCTTTCTTCAAGATATCTCTTAACCTACAAATAAGTATATGGCCATTTGTTGGGATTGTGTTTTGATTGTTTTGTGGTGATGATTGAATCCTTTTTGCACTGGTATTATATATATTATTGACCATTTTGAAGAAGTTTTTGAAGGATTTTGTATCAATTCATCATGGCTTTCTAACAGGTATGCACAATTGATGTTTTGCACTGGTTTTGAGTTAGATTCAGTTTTATTTGATGATTATGAGGATCTAATGTGTGATATGTGTGTCACATGGAGAATTCGCAATCCAATTTTCCATATGGTAGCTCGTTCGGCACTTCATCCAGCACTTGATCTGATACTTCATCTGGCACGCGATCCAACACTTGGAGCATAGGCGAGTTGGCGGATGGCGTATTGGTAGCCTATGTTGGGAGAATCGGCGACCTGGGTTTTGTGACCCCTTATGGCCTCCAGCTACTGATATCTTGACATCTTGGATTAAGCAGTTATGCTAATCATTGAGTGTCTCATTCAGTTTCTAGAAGACAAAGACTATTAGAGCGCATTTAATGTGATTTACCATTTTTAGAGGAGGTTGACTCTTCCAATGGTCGACCTCTCAAACTGTAATCATTATAAATACCACCATTAGTGGCTAGACCAAAGACAGAATTTATAGAATACATTTCATTGTGTAATTGAGACATCTCTGCAAACTTATGTTCAGAATGCGTTTTTATAAGTTAATGACAGAATCGTGTTGATTTGAGCTTGCGATTTGTCGTTGAGGAGTAGCCACGACCTGCAGGGGGCCCCACCAGTGGTCTGGGTGAATACTTATATAGATAAATCATGTATTTCAGTTGTGTAGTTATAATTCATTTTATTTCGTTGTTATATGTATTTTGTAATTTTCATACTGTGTTTGTTGTTCATCATTTAATTACCTAATTTCTCTTTTGCAGGTTCCTTGTAGGAGATAGTTATCTATTATGTTGTGTATTTTATTTCTTAGTGATTGGCTTGCAAGCTGCTAACTTATATGGTATGTTAAAGTGTCAAATTAATTTCTAGAAGTTGAAACAGAGTAGTCTTTAGAACATAGTATTAGTTTAATACAGAGTACAGAGTTTCTTTTGCAAGTTTCGATGGATTAATAATTGCAAGTTTTGTTAATTGATTTAATTCTCATTTTTAGTTATGCTTTCATGAATCTATTTGTTTATCAATCTTGTTTTAGTGTGCTAGGATAGAAGTAGGAGTATGTTTTTACAAGCATGTTAGTTTGAAATTTGAGTTTTTAATGATAGAAATAAGCTTTAGATTTGAGTTGTGATTTTAATTAGAAGTTTGAATTTGAATTAATCTTTTTAGTCATAAGTTTGTAACTTTGTGAATTTACTTGAGTTAGCATAAGAGTGCATTTGAATTAAGTATAAGAGTGTTTTCTTATCATCTATGATTAATGCATGAAACTAAGAGATCACATGGATTTTCAGGATGTTTAATGTCTCTTATATGATGGAAAAGCTTTCGTTAGATTGCTTGATTCATACTTTTCATTTCTCTGTAGAAGTCAACATTGAATTAATTCTTCTTGAACTATCACTAATCGTCAAATGCCATCATGATGTTATTAGGCACCGAAGACATAATCATCATCTTTGAGTTTCTTGTTATTGCAAATTAAGAATAGTTCTGATTAATTTTTTAATACCGTCATGATGCTTTTGATTAAGTAGGTTAAGATTTCTCCTTTGCAAATTAGAAATTATTATGAGTTTTGTTTTAAGAATAGAGTTTACTTGTTGAATAGTTTCGATGAGTTTTCTTGTTGAATAGTTTTGATGAGTTTACTTGCTGAATAAGTTTTGATAGGTTAGTTGTTTGAATGCTTATTTGTTTAAAGATAAAAGATCAAAGTAATTTACTTGTTGTTTCTCATTAGATTGAATAGGTTAACTTGTTCAAATTAGGGTTTGATTTGATTCTTTAGGAATAATCCATCGATCCATTGTTTAAATATGCTTAGGGTAAATAGTTCAAGTTCTTTAATAGGATTTTCTAATTTATAGTATTTTCTTAAATAAATTAATCCTTAGATAGACCATCCCCTTAGATAGACAATACTTCCTCTAGATTGTTTTCCTTGGCACATATAGTGCTACAACTCTAAGTTTACTTACCTCGGGTTGACAATTTAATTGAGAGATTTAGTGCATATAGAACACCCATCATTTTTGGCATCGTTGTCGGGGATTTGTCTTAAGGTAGGAAATAGTTAGGAGATAGATCATTTCTAAACCTTAGCATTAGTTTGGTGGAAAGGGAACTTTAAGACGAGAGGTAAGAACATGTGCATCTGTTATAGTAGGTTCCCCCAAACCCAATGGTGGTTTTTATTTTTTATTTACTTTCATGAACAAACCTAGGGAACCAACGGGCAGATACATTAAAACCAAACCAAACTTTTCAACCAAGGTTCCTTCTGACCTTTTTGGGGGAAGGAACACTCCACTCATAAACTCTGCAGACCGATACCGGAAAGTAGGGGTTAGATCAACCCAAAGAGATAAAGCAATCTCTAAAGATACTAAAATAGAGAGCGCTATGAAATAGAAACCTTGGCACCATAATTTCAACCGGCTTGAGTAGAGTCCCGAAAATCCAAGTAGTAGGAAGACCTTCACATCAAAGGGATACCTTTCTTAGAAAAGAACCTTTGGATACCTTGTTATCTTCAAGAATAAAACTATCTAGGTACTCTCTTTTTGGAAAACAAACCAGTATGGATTATCAAGAGGATCACAACCATGTAAGAAACGAGGAGGGAGAAGAAGATGGAAACCAAACCAAAACCACCTTCGGGTTTCCAATTTTGGACACCACACAGAATCTCAATATGAAAAACATTCTACTCTCAACACTGCCCACCTTTTACGGTAAAATAAGTGAAGACCCGGATACCTTCCTATTTGAGTTCGGCATCTTGTGTAGGATCTACAATTACTTACAAGATGCCCAGAAACTAAAAAAAATTCCTGCCACCCTCAAGGACTCTGCACTAAGATGGTGCATGGGGTTGGAAGAGTCCAGTATTAGATCTTGGGAACCCATGAAAGATACATTTATTAAGAAATACCAAGACTACTACAATTCCAAGGATTCTCGTAATGATATTTTCAAAATACAACAATTAGAGGATGAGAATCTCGAGGATTATATGGAACGGTTTTCTTATATCTCACAGAAATTGAAGTACCATGACCTTCCAGATGATGCAGTCAGGGCTCTTTTCCTTAAAGGGATTTCAGAGGAATACCTAGAGATACTTAACCTGATGGCATCAGGTGAAATCTCCCATAAACCATTTGCCGAAATATGTGAAATGTGTAAGAATTACTTGAGGAGTAGAGATAAAATAGGGAAGAATGTTTGAGATCCTTATAGTATAAACTTAAAACCAGTTAGTTCAGGTGGTATCACAAGGTTAGATATAGGGAACCTTTTAGAGAAATTCAAAACGGATATCTTAAGCACAATAGGTTCCTAGTTGGACACCCTAAATATTAAAAAGAAACTGTTAGATGATCCAAAATACAAATATTATAGTTTAAAAAGTTAGGACAAAATAATTATTAATTTAGAATATTAAATTAATAATCTAGAATATTTGATTAATAAATGGAGACATTTAGAAATAGACTATTTTTTTGAAAGATATGACTCTAGAAAGGTGTCGTATCTTTGGCTCTAAATTAGGAGTATAGTTAGAAGATTGTTACGATGGCATTTATTGTAAATGGACACTTGTTTATTTAAAAAGTGATCCATAAGTAGAATTTGTTAGGACATTTAGCTTATATATATCTCATTGCAAGAGTGTTGGTGTGTTCGGGTGTAAACTCTTGCAAATTCTCATATGTAATTTATTTTCCTATTTAATAAAAGTGTGTGTCTGAGGACACTTCTGCCATTATTCTGGTATCAAAGCTCCAGTAATGCAGCTGATGTGAGGAGGAGATTATCTTATGTGAGGAGGTGATTCCATCTCTACATGTTAAGGAAAAACGTCGGCGCACTCTGTCAGTAAATTGGTCAGTAAATTGGTCAGTTAATTGTTCATTTTTTTAAAGGAAAAGAAATTTTTTGTTTCTGCAATTATTTCATTGCTCCATTGGCAAACCTTGATTTCCATTGGCAAAGTGTATCTAGGAAGTTGCATTGTGAACTTCGAGATATATTATTATTTTTAACAAACTCAGCTACCAGCCATGAGAGGCAGACGCAACCTCAACTCACTCGTTGTGTTCTATTAAAGATTCAAAGGCCTCCTGTCATATCGCTTTTTCTTTATTATAGGTGCTCCACCATGTATGCTTTCTATGGAATGGGAGATGTGTGAAATGAAATATAACGATAATTTTTTTTTGTTAAATATATTAAATGTAAAGCAGAGATATTACAGGCTATATATCTGTGTTGTTAAAACGTAATTGAGAGAAGGATATTGAGGGTTGAATTATGTTGAATGTATATGAATTGAGGATTTGTTGTCGTGGGAACTGCTCTACGTCGAGAAACATTGACACATTCAATTTTTATTGAATGTACCTAGTTGGTTGTTGACCAATGCATGGTCAAGATTGAGGAAACTAGAGTTTTCTTTTATGAATTGTTGACTGGAAATATGTCTTGAAAGCAAACTATTTCTGTGTGTTAAAATCATGGTCATACTCTATGTGAAAGAGAAGGTTGAGCGATCTCATTTTGAAGTTTCTGGAAAGAGTGTAGCCTCAGAAAATACGATTCCTATAAATGTGATTGCTTGAATCTAAGTGCTCTCTTCAAAGTTTAAGAATTGAAATCACCAGATATTAGTAAAGTCATAAGTGGATAGATTGGATGTTGCATCTTCCTTGTCGTTTATTTGTTTTTCATCTACAAAATTAACATATACTTCAGCTCTCCTAAAGACTTCAAATCCAGATTCAATATTTGATATGTGTATTAGTTGTGGTTAAAGGAAAAGTAGGAATTTATCTTAAAAAAAAATATTTGGGTTCAGGTTTTTTGATAACTCATTTTATCACTTTTGTTGCATCTTCGTTTTCAAGTGAGAAAAAGGTAGATGAAATACAGGAATTATTTCCAACCTGAATGTAGTTAATTAGATAATTGAAAATTTTCATATCAGGGCCCAATGGGTGAAGCATGTGCAGCAACAGGACGGTTTAGTGGAACTACTGCAAGAACTAGCAGACTGAAAGTGTTGAGCTTACCCACTTCCATGCTATGACTGATTTATGTCATGATTTTTCTTCTCAATTTCCCTAGCCATCAGAACATGAATGTTATCCATTTAATGATTTAAGCAAGGCATATTTGATTTTGGACATAAGTATTTGTACGCAAAATGTACAAAGTTGTTTACTCTAAATGAAAGCAAGTCTTATTTGGGGTGAACATTGAGAGCCACCATAGAGACGACATCACTACAATGTCAAAGTTAATTAATTTGTTCTTTGACTCCGATAAACTTGAAGGCACAAAATCATACAAGACATAGAAATGTCTCATTGAAAGAACTCTCATTTATAATGAACTTTGGCGTGATATATGTAATGAAGATACTAAGCCAAATAAACCTACAGATGCAGCCACACTAGCGAAATGGGAAATTAAAAATTCCAAAGCATTAGCACTCATCAAATCTTTCGTTAATGATGAGATGTATGTCCATATTGAAAATACTATTGATGCATGGTCTGCTTTGAAACTTTTTAAGGATTTATTTGATACTCGGCCTGAATCAAAGAAAGTTGATCTTCAATTAAAGTTGCTCCAACAAAAATTGACTGAAGGAGGTGATGTACATGAATATATTTCTATACTTAAGAACATTAAGAAGGAAATACTAAATGATGGTTTTCAAGCAGTTGATGATGCAGGAGTTTACACCCAAACACACCAACACACCAACACCTATTAGGCAACCCCAGAGAAGGATGAACCTGGCACTCAAAGATATATTAAAAGAGGAGATAAAAAAGTTATTGAATGTCAGATTTATTTACCCCATCTCCGACAGTAAATGGGTATCCCAGCTTGTAGTGGTTCCAAAGAAAGTGACCTGGAAATGGAGAATTTGTGTTGATTTTCGAGAGCTTAACAAGGCCACTCTGAAGGATTATTTTCCTCTTCCTTTCATTGACCAAGTCTTGGATACCCTATCAAGAAATAAATATTTCTCCTTTTTAGATGGATATAGTGGGTACAATCAAATTCTCATAGCACCCGAGGATCAGGACAAGACTACATTCACTTGTCCTTGGGGCACCTATGCCTATAAGGTCTTACCATTTGGATTGTGTAATGCTCCTACCACATTTCAATGAGCAGTACTAGGGATATTTGCTTATCTTATTCATGATTGTGTGGAGGTATACATGGATGAATTTACAGTATATGGAAATACTTACCAGGAAGCCTTAGATAATTTAGAAAAATTCCTTATCAGATGCTAAGAAATGAACATGTCCTTAAGTCATGAAAAATGTAAAATGTTGTTGATTGAAGGAGTGGTTCTAGGACATCATGTTTCATCTGTAGGGTTTAAAGTCGATCCTGCTAATATTGAGGTCATCATTAGACTTCCACCCCCCAAGACTCAAAAATAGGTGAGAAGCTTTCTTGGACACGTCGGATACTACCGGCGATTTATTGAAAATTTCACAAAGATTTTTGCACCCATGTTTGGATTGTTAATAAAGGATGTTGATTTTCTTTGGACTAGGCAGTGTCAACTTTGAAACTCTAAAATCCAAGTTGTCTGTGGCACCAGTTCTTAGGGGGGGAAATTGGGATCTTCCATTTCACATATCCATTGATGCCTCTGATACTGCAATAGGAGGAGTATTAGGTCAGAAATAAGACCATTAGCCCTATGCCATTTATTTTGTGAGCAAGAACTTGTCCGCTGCCGAGTTAAACTATACAGTTATTGAAAAGGAATTCTTGGTAGTAGTTCATTATATTAATAAGTTTCGCCACTACATCACAAGTTATGAATTATTTTTACATACAAATCACTCTTCCATTAGATTTCTCATGAATAAACCCATTACTAATGGTCGAGTGACTAGGTGGCTCTTTCTATTGTAAGAGTTCAATATCATTGTCCTTAACCGACCTGGAAAGGAGAATTTGGTAGTTGATTTTCTTTCACGCATAAAACATGAGGATGGTGATATTCTCGTTGATGATAGTTTCTGAGATAAGCACCTTTTTTCCCTCTCTGTAAATACCCCATGGTTTGCAGGTATGGAAAACTATTTGGCTACTAGGAAGTTACCATATCATTTTTCACCTCATGAAAAGCGTAGAATTATTACGCAAAGTGCCAATTACTCTTGGGTTGGCCATGACCTTTTTCGTTATAGTCTAGACTTGATTATTTGTAGATGTGTCCGAGAAGATGAGATACCAAAAATCCTACGAAGTTGTCATGATGTACCATGTGGTGGCCATTTTTCCAACAAACGTACAGTATATAAGGTGTTACATTCAAGTTACTATTGGCCTAGCATTTTTAAGGATGATGCCAAGTATGTGAGGAGTTTTGATAGTTGTCAAAAGATAGGAAGACCCACGTCAGCTAACGAAATGCCCTTGCATTCCCAAGTTATGATAGAACCTTTCGAGAAATGGGCCCTTGACTTTGTAGGACTAATTCCACCCATGTCTCGTAAGAAAAATTATATTTTGGTTTGTACAAATTATGTCACCAAGTGGGTAGAAGCAAAAGCCCTATTCAAGGCTACCGAAAAATCCATTTTTGAATTCATTTATGAAGACATATTTACCCACTTTGGTGTTCCTTGTGAAATTGTTACAAACCAAGGCACTCAATTCACTTCCAAGTTGATGAGAGAACTAATGGAAAAATATGGGATCAAACACTGCAAGTCTTCTCCATATCACCCACAAGCTAATGGTCAGGTAGAGTCCACAAACAACGTTCTGGAAGTTATCTTAACCAATATTGTTTAGTTTCATCATCGGGATTGGGCTGATAGGCTTCCAAAGGCTTTGTGGGCATATCAGACCACCTGGAGAAACACCACTAGGCATACCCCTTATGAGCTAGTGTATGGGAAACAAGTACTTCTACAAATAAAATTTCAAGTAAGGACTTTCCGTATTGCCACAGAATTTGGATTAAACTTAGATGAGGCTCAGAAACAACAAGCCCTACAATTAAATGAGTTGGATGAGATCAGGCAAGATTATATCCAACGAACAATATTAGTCCAAAACCAGAGGAGCAAGTGGCATGACAAGTTTATTAAGAAGAAACACTTCCAACCAGGTGATTGGGATTTTTTGTTTGACTCCCGATTTAAAATTTTCAAAGGAAAACTTACCACTCGGTGGTTGGTTCCTTATGATGTATTCATCGTGTATGACAATGGGGATGTGAAAATTAAAACAATTGATGATCGACAAGTCTCCTTCATAGTAAATGGACACTGACTCAAACTTTATCACAGACCCATTTCCAAAGAAGATTTTATATAGGTCATGTCAACTGACAAGGCATTGGCCTTAGTAGATGGGGAAGTTCCCCCTTGTTCTTGAATGTTTTTCTGAATTTTTGACTATACATATGTAAATAATTTTGAAGAATGTTGATAGACAATTCTAGAGATTTATGTAGCTATTTATTTCACCAGGAGTAGACAATTTCAAGGAGACATAAAGGAAAGTATTTTCCTTCAAAATATTGGTATATTTAAACCTTGTTGTCTGCTAAGCATCAATTAAATAATGACTTGCGATAATTAGCCACTTTTTTTAAAATATTTCCATCTTCTTTTTCTCAAGGCATCTTTAATGGTAGTTGCTCTTAAACCTTCACCACTAGTGAGGAAGTGATACCTTAACCATCAAACTTAGAGGTTACTCGTACAGTTTCCCCAAGAACCATGAGTAAGTGAGTAAAGTATCTTTATTAAAGAGTAAAAAGGAGGTCTGATTAGCGGTTAGCCATGGAAACATCACAATAACTTAAAAAAGAAGAAAGTGAGTTGAGCCTAAAGATACCTTTTTGTTCTTTCCCAATGGTACCATCCACTACACACTAAAAATGCTTGATTATACCATATCTTTAGATAGGCCATGTCCGCTTAAGTAAACACTACATCAGGACAATCTCTAAGGAATACATAAAGGAGAGTCATCCTCTAACATAAATACCATCCCAATC
Organism: Picea engelmannii; assembly: GCA_009831015.1. Classification (NCBI taxonomy): domain Eukaryota; kingdom Viridiplantae; phylum Streptophyta; class Pinopsida; order Pinales; family Pinaceae; genus Picea; species Picea engelmannii. Next base: position 9,951 of record WSFP011461273.1, read on the forward strand.
TAAAAATAAAAAAATAAAAGAGAAAAACAAAAGTTTTTTTCAGAGTTGTTCCCCCATCTTCTTGCATAGAGAAATATTTATATTAAAATATTAAAAGATGGAGGGCCAGTATTTGAGGGTTTAAGAGACTAACCCATTGGGATACTGAATAGGTCTGTTGGCAATGGGTACCGACCTGTGGTATGACTAGGTAAACCCGTCGAAGTACTGAACAGGCTTGCTGGTAGCGGGGCATTCTACCTAGCGAGGATGATAATATGACAAAAAAATAATAAGAAATTCCTAAATCCTAAACTTGTCCTAATGTACGGAATTACTTGTAGACAAAGATGACAAGAAGTATGTATGATTAAGCTAAGGTTAATGAATTCCATAAATATTCCATTGGGAACTAACTTTGAGACTATCCTAAAACTCTCTCGCCTACCTCTTCTTAACTATATGTAGGATGTTTTATCCTATAGGTGGGGCCATATTCTAACCGTCTCGTCAAATTGATATGTGAAATTTATCTCTACACTTAACAAGCTGTAAATATTCGGCTATTGGGAGAATTGACTGGTTTCCTATATTTTTTTATTGTGAGGTGTCACAATACTTAGGAGTGGGGGAGGGGTTTCATGAGCTGACAAATGACAATAATGCATATCTATAATCCATGGGAAGAAGAATTAGAATCTTTGTAAAAAAATATGTATATTATTTTCATGATATGGGCTATTATATTAGCAGTTTTTTTTTATTATTTGAATGCTAAATTTATTGTGTGTTATAAACTTGTTGTACATTTCTTCGACAGACCACTTAGCTGGGTTTTTTTTATAGACGGTTCATTACAGACTTGTGTTACATGTCTTGAGATAGAGGAACATATTGTTATAATGTGTGAGAACGATGACAAAGCAAGTAACAATGGAACACTCTTATCCTATCTCTGCTCCTCTTCACCATGACTTTCAAAAAGTGTTTGAGAATGAGGGTTATGGATAAAACTTCCATTACAGGATGAACAAATTCCATTTTGCATAGGAGTACCATATGGAGTGCCATATGGAGTTTCATATGGAGTGCCATTTGGAAGACCATATGGGGTGCTATGTGGACGACTGCATGACGTGCCATATGAAGGATTGGATGAGGTGCGCACACACAGTAAGTGACCACGATTGCAAGTAACCAGAAATTGTTTGAATTAATTTGATTGTTTTGTTGTATGATGAGATGGATTAAATGGCATTTGATAGTTAAATGATACAATCTCTAAATACATTTTTATGATCAAATCTCCAAGTCAAATACTTGGACATTGATCTAGTTCTCTCATCATTACGATTTCCTCCAAAGGACACCCTTCGAATTCAAAATCGGTGCATTCATAGTCACACATGGCAACTCGTGTGTGATGAATTCATCAATGAATTCAACCATTTCCACCTTGAGAGCATTAAAAATCAGAGGGTTAGTTCCAATTATTATTTCACTCATGCATGATCATTGTGTTGTGCTCATCCTCTGCCCAATTGCACTCGTCCTCTGCCCAAATTTTCTCCTCTATCCAATTCCGCTCCTTTGCTCATCCTCCACACTATAACCATGCCCAAACAATATGATCCTTCCTCCTATGTTGACCTCTTGGCCATCCCTAAATTTGTAGAGTGTAGGGAGGTATTCCTTCATGCAGGGTGGGGACCGTTCTTGGCCTGTCTGCAGGGCCACGATGATGGTGTTTCACTGCAATTCTCCCTTGGGTTTGATGGGAGGATGGTGAACATGGGATATCTAGCCTTCTTGGTCTCTGAGGATTCAATTACCTCAGCCACAAAGATGCCAAGGGTTGGATATCGTTGGTTTAAGCACCACCAATTGCCACGGTCAAGCTACAACAGAGTTTTTAAGCCTTAGTTTCTGAATGTTTCTAGAGCTAAGGGATACTCCAAATAATGGATTAAATATGAGTTGATTAACCCCCTGATTGTCATCACTAGAATTATCACTTGTGAAGGTAGATACTATGTTTTAAAATCTTTTCATTTTCATCTGTTAGCTCATTTCCAATTTAACAAGCCATTGAATTTTCCTTTTTACTTATTGAAAATTCTTGAGAACATGTCTTCCCAAGTACGAAATAATGTGGCCAATTCTCATAAAAATCTATTCCACCACAACCTCATCAAATTGCCTGTCATAGCCAAGTTGGAAAAATAGGGGAAGACATGGGATGAATTCATCTATCAATTTTCAAACCCCCATATCACAATCAAGACCAGTAAGAAAACACTTGATCTAGGGACTGTTACTCCATCCAAACCCCATTCTCCAAATACTCCAAACCCTCCTACTCAAGCTATCCCTCTACCGAAACAAAAGACCAAGAAACTTGTTGATACCCCTGTAGCCTCATCGGGCAAGAAGACTAAATATCCTATTGATAATTCTCCAATTCCCTCAACATCTATTGATCCTCAACCCAAGAAGTTACAAGAGGAAATTCAACAAGATTTCCATGTAGTCCCTACAAATAGAAGAGGAGCCAATCAATTCAAAGGAGGGTCTTTTCAAAAAGGTACCCGGAATGCAAGTGGAAAGCCTAATGTAAAACCCCCAAGAACTTCATATCCTATCCAAGTATCTTCCGATCTCGAAAGCCCCCATAAAATACTTAGGGAAGTTTTTGCAGAAGATTTGGAGCCTGATAGAGAAGTAAAATCTGAACCCATTCCCTCTTATAAACCCTATCTTACTCCTAACTCATATATGCCTACACCAGATCCTAGAGTTGATAGACTCTCTACATCCATCAAGGGATCCAAGCCCTCCTCTGAGATATTTGATCATACTCCGGCCATTGAAAAATTACAACAAGAAAATGTTCAGTTGTTGCAACAGCTAGAAGAGAGGAAGACCATGGATAGGCATCTCCACCACGACAATGCAGTATTACAAGCAAAAGTGAATTCCCTCCAATGATTCATTGATCAAATGACCAATGACAATCGTAGCCTCCATGCACAATTGAAACATCACAAGAGGGCCAAGACAAAGTCTTCAGGGAAAGAAGCTTCTAAAGCTAATCCATCCCCTTCTCAGCAAGTCTAGTCATATTGGGTAATTCATTTTTGTTTGCAGTGGGACCTGCAAATCCTTAGGCGTGGGGTTAATGTTGGGATCAGGTTTTGATTTTTTTGTGGTGATGATTGAATCCTTTTTGCACTGGTATTATATATTTTATTGACCATTTTGAAGAAGTTTTCGAAGGATTTTGTATCAATTCATCATGGTTTTATAACAGGTATGCACAATTGATGTTTTGCAATGGTTTTGAGTTAGATTCAATTCGATTTGATGATTATGAGGATCTAATGTGTGATATGTGTGTCACGGGGTGAATTTGCAATCCAATTTTCCATCTGGTAGCTCGTTTGGCACTTCATCCAGCACCTGATCCAGTACTTCATCTGACACTTCATCTGACACGTGATCTAGCACTTGGAGCGTAGGCAAGTTGGTGGTTGGCATATTGGAGGCCTGTGTTGGGAGAATTGGCAACCTGGGTTTTGTGCCCCCTCGTGGACTCCAGCTAGTGAGCTCTTGACATCTCAGATTAAGAATTTATGCTAATCATTGAGTGGCTTATTCAGTTTCTAGAAGCTAGAGACTGTTGAAGTGCATTTAATGGGACTTACCATTTTTAGAGGAGGTCGACCCTTCCAGTGGTCGACCTCTCGAACTGTAATCATTATAAATACCACCATTAATGGCCAAACCAAAGACAGAATTTATAGAATACATTTCGTTGTATAATTGAGATATATCTGCAAACTTATGTTTAGACTGCGTTTTTTTTAAGTTAATGACGGAACCATATTGATTTGAGCTTGTGATTTGTCGTTGAGGAGTAGCCACGACCTACTGGGGGGGCCACCAGTGATCTGGGTGAATACTTAGATAGATAGATCATGTATTCCAGACGTGTAGTTATAATTCATTTTATTTTGTTGTTATATGTATTTTGTAGTTTTCATATTGTGTTTGTTGTTCATTATTTAATTGCCTAATTTCTCTTTTGCAGGTTGCTTGTAGGAGATAGTTATCTATTATGATGTGTCTTTTATTTATTAGTGATTGGCTTGCAAGATACTAACTTAGATGGTGTGTTAAAGGGTCAAATTAATTTCTGCAAGTTGAAACATAGTAGTCTTTAGAATAGAGTATTAGTTTAATACAGAGTACAAAGTTTCTTTTGCAAGTTTCACTGGATTAATAATTGCAAGTTTTGTTAATTGATTTAATTCTCAGTTTTAGTTATGATTTCATGAATCTATTTTGTTTATCAATCTTGTTTTAGTGTGCTAAGATAGAAGTAGGTTTTGGATTATGTTTTTACAAGCATGTTAGTTTGAAATTTAAGTTTTTAATGATAGAATTAAGCTTTAGATTTGAGTTGTGATTTTAATTAGAAGTTTGAATTTGAATTAAGATTTTTAGTCATAAGTTTATAACTTTGTGAATTTACTTGAGTTATCATAAGAGTTCATTTGAATTAATTATAAGAGTGTTTTCTTATCATCGATGATTGATGCATGAAACTGAGAGATCACATGGATTTTCAGGATGTTTAATGTCTCTTCTATGATGGCAAAGCTTTTGTTAGATTGCTTGATTCATCTTTTCATTTCTCTGTAGAATTCAACATTGAATTAATTCCTCTTGAACTATCACTAATTTTCATATTTCATCGTGATGTTATTAGGCACTAAAGACATAATCATCATCTTTGATATTCCTGTTATTGCAAATTAAGAATATTTTTGATTAATTTATGAATATCGTCATGATTCTTTTGATTAAGTAGGTTAAGATTTCTCCTTTGCAGATTAGAAATGATTATGAGTTTTGTTTCAAGAATAGAGTTTACTTGCTGAATAGTTTTGATGAGATTACTTGTTGAATAGTTTTGATGAGTTTACTTGCTGAATAGTTTTGATGAGTTTACTTGCTGAATAATTTTTGATAGGTTAGTTGTTTGAATGCTTATTTGTTTAAAGATAAAAGATCAAAGTAATTTACTTGATTTTGCTCATTATATTGAATAGGTTAACTTGTTCAAAGAAGGGTTCAATTTTCTTCTTTAGGAATAATCCATTGATCCATTGTTTAAAGTTGCTTAGGTTAAATAGTTGAAGTTATTTAATAGGATTTGCTAATTGATAGTCTTTGCTTAAATAGATTAATCCTTAGATAGACCATCCCCTTAGATAGACAATACTTCCTCTAGCTTTTATGCCTTGTCACATACAATGGTACAACTCTAAGTTTACTTACCCCGGGTTGACAATTTAATTGATGGATTTAGTGCATATAGAACACCCATCACCAGTCAATAGAACACAACTCACGATACCTAGATTATCAGTGGTCATCGATTCCAACTTCACACCAAGGGTTTCAAGGAACCCTGCATGGAATCTGTAGCCAAATAGAATTAGAGAGATGTGAATAATATAAGAATAAAACTTAAGGCTACATATTGTAAACCAAATCCCTTTTTACCTTAATTCTTAAAGGATAATGAGTATGTTGTTTGGGAAAGTCATGAGTTCCAAACTGGCATAAACCTTCATACAAATCATGGAAACAAACTTAGTTTTGAAATAAATAGATACAAGAAGAATCCAGCGTCATATTAAACTACCCAACCATTTTAATTAATAGAGCTAGCACTTGTGTTACCTTGGTACTTGGAGTCGAGTTTGTCTATGTTACCTTGGTACTTGGAGTCGAGTTTGTCTGTGTTACCTTCGCACTCAGAGTCGAGTATTCTTTGCAAACAAAAAATGGAAACAATGAAACCATATTGTTGGGTAGATCAGATCATATGGCTCTAATTATTTCCATCCAAATAAATTGGTACGTTAAACTTGTGATACGCATGATAGAATTGGTTACAATGCCATAGTAAAGACTCGGTGTATTGTTAGAGTATGAAAGGAAGAGGAAGTAAGGCATTGTTGACGCCCAAAAGCACAACATGAAATCCATGCCTGCAAATGGGTTGCAATGCCTTACTACTTATATAAATATAATAATATACTAAATAGGTAGGACCCCATTATGTGAATAATAATGAAAGGAGATTTTATTTGATTATGCTCATACCCACCTTGCAAAGATGACTCTACAGTTTGAAATTCGAAACTGCTTTATAGATGAATGATGGGGTATATTGGAAATTTAATTTAAAAAGGAAAGGGGGAAAATGTTGTTTTAATGAGCATATTGGTTTATTCTTGATACACATGTATTTTGACTTGTTGATTCAAACTCCAAGAATGGGCCATATATGGTTATGGAATATTGCACTAATGATATTTTTGTTATTATCATCGACACTTGTTAAGTTTTATAAGGTGGCAATACTTCCCTAGCAAATAATGTGGGACATGAGATGTATTTGGTGCTAAGTGTCGAATATGCATATAAGACTTATGAGCTTAATGAAAAGAGGAAAATTTGATTTTTGTATTGAAATGTTATGTGGCAAACATAGTGGAATATGAACTGGATGTGTTGGGTGTGCTCGTACTTGGCTATAGTTGATGGAAGTTAATGTGACAAATGACATGAAATTACTGCACAACGCTCTAACCCTGCCTTGAGGTCACCACCCTCACTTGGTTCACATTTCTATTGGTTGCTTTGGTTGGTATTGCCTCCGTTTTGCTCGGACTTAGAAAGAATAGTCGTTCTTGTTGGTTTTCTAGCATTCTCCATATAGGTATGATGGCTCTTACCTCTCCATTTAGGAAATATATCTCCTCTCAAAATAAAATCATGGTGTTGGCTCTTAGATTTTTTTACAAACTGTGTTTTCTTCCAAAGTGTAAATGGATGTATGTGGGTATCATGACTGTGCAAATTGTATTTAAGTGGAGGTTACTCCCTTTTGGAATTTAAGTTTTCCAAGATGATAATAGTGTTTGAAACTCCTTTCTGTCTGGATTATGTGATTTTGTTTTACCCAGAATGAATATTGCTTATGTGCTATGATTGTTGCCAAATGATTGTGACAAGTTTTTTTGGTTTCACTCATCTTTGGTCATTAAAATTCAAAGGTTTAATTTTCTTTGTGAAACAAAAGAACAGTTGTTTTGCTTAACGCCAGTACCTAGTCTTTGGAAGACTTGTATATCCTTCAAATTATATTTCAATTTTTTCTTAATATATGGGCATATTTTCCTTGTGGCCACCCTAAGAGGACTGTGAAGAGGTATGTGGAAATTCTGTTGTGATAAGAGATGGTTAAAAAAAAAATTTGCAAACCCTTGATCTATGTTTCTCCCTTTCATGCCCCCATACCTCGGTTCTTTTATATGGTGTATGGAAATTAAGAGATTCGAACTTTGGTCTTGATGTATGTTATAAGTGATTAAACCAAGAGTGGGAAGATTGGTTATTTGTGTTAAGTCTTGTCTGAATTGTTATTTATTCATGGGTGTTTTGTTGATTTTGAAGTTGTATAATGTTAAAATAAATGATAAACACCAGTTTCACATGGGGTTTCGAAACCCAGTTTTTTATACAGAAAGTATTAAAGTTGTGATGATGGATTTATGTGGTGTTCTCAGCCTCCCATACGCGCTTGATGTAATCTAGTTTCAATTGTTGGAATGACTATGCTAACATTCTTTTATGAAAACTCTGTTGATAAAAATAAAAGGAAAGGAAATTAAAGTTGTACATTTTGACAGTTCTCGAACTTTCCTGGGGTTTTATATTGGATACTATGAAAATAGTTGTGTGTTGGATTTGATTTATTGAACAGAGAAAGGTTTTGGCAAATGATGGTGATAATGATTTTTTTTTTAATAAATACTATTGCATATAATAGAATAGTAATCATTTTTTCCCTTCCATGCTCTCACTTTTTCGCTCATTATATGCCCCTCGCCTTCCCAAATACATTTTAAACATTCCCTGTTCTATTATTATGAATTTCATTTGGTTGAAAAGAGAAAGGATCAATAATAAAGAAAAGGCTAGTTGATGATTGGTGTTGGGAAATTGGATATGGATACATTTTTTGTTACTTTTTCATTTGCTCGAACAGTATTCATTGGTCTTCCCATCTATGCTGCCACTTTTTCACTCATTATAACCCCCTCATCTTCCCAATAGACCTACCACTCCATGTTCAAATGGAAAATTAATTGTTGAGTGTTAATATATTGATGGATGGATTGCATGTGCTTCTATGGTAAATAATAGAGCCAACCTTTTGATTTTATTTAGGTAGAGATTGATGCATGGATTTTTAAGATTTTTTCATGACATGTTGGAATATTGCTCCAGGATGAGCTTCTTTAGTAGGGGCAGCAATGGAAGAGGTGTTGATAGAGGTGAAAATAGAGGTAGAGGGAATTGGCATAGGGGCCATAAAATGTCATGGCTTTCAATACATTTTGATGTTGATATACATGAATTAAATCATCTCTTTCAAGTTGGTTTCTTCAACCTAGTTGGTCATGGGATCCTCTAGCCCCAACCTGAGAGACCTTCCTTCCATCCACATCAAAACTTTTATGGTATTTGTGTTCCCCATCATGTGTCTATGAAACCAGAACCACCTGCCAATGATGGTTGGCAAGATATTGTCCATCATCCTAATTTTCATCACCATGGTTGGCCTACTGCATCTTTTCCATTACCCCCTCCTCCACTACGAAAAAATCCAAATGCTCAAGTTGATCATGTTGTCTCACTCGTGCAGTCTTCTCACGCAAGTAAAAGGCTAAAATATGATGTTCCCAATCCAGATCCAGATAAAGGAAAAGGAGTGGTCACTCCCTCCAAGTCATCCAAATATTCCTTTGGATCTATGTCCTCTC
>WSFP011461276.1:0-18835 GCA_009831015.1 Picea engelmannii
ATGGATGCAACCATCCAACGAGGGATTGATAGTATTTGAAGGAAGGAAAGGAAAGGTAAAACCCCTATATTTCCTTCATTTAAAACTTATAATCTTGGTTATCTGAAGATCTTAAAGAAGAATATGAGATTGAAAATGGAAAATCAATGGTTGAAAAATAAATTCAAGAAATTGAAGAAAGATAAAAGTCATAGGATGAATACTTTGTTACAAGCAATAGAAACGAAGGAAAAACCACTCAAGAAAATTGATGAAGGAGATATGGTAAATATTGAACAAATTGTAAACACCATCATTGATTATATTTTGACCAATACATATTCCTTCCCTCAACTAAAAGCAAACTTGCATGGATGGAGAAAGCAAGATAAACTCTTCGATCTAGGGGTTATTGATCGAGAGAGTCATCAACAAGTCATCAATAAACTTAAAAATAAGTATTTTTCTCTATACCTCACTTGAGAAAAAAGGTGGAAAAGAAAAAACAATATGTACAAGGATAGATTACAGGAGATAGAGGAAAAATTATAGGATGCTTTCTCTTTGGGATCAAAAGGGTTGGTATGTAGAGCACCTTCTAGAATTAACTCCATCTACTTGCATGATAGATGGACTCAATTCATAATAAATAAATTAGCAAGTGGAAGGAATCACAAAATTACAACTCCAAAGGAATTCGTCAATGTTTTCCTTCATGTTGAAGATCACGACAAGAATTTATTGTGTGAGTTGTATTTATTCAGCTTTGTGTTATCAAATCATACACATTGTGGAATTCCAATCCTTTTGTTGAGGATTTCCAATTGTGTGCCTTTATCTCTTTCATTTATAGTCTTTTCCAATGGAGAGCTTCAAAATATTTTTACACACAAGCAAAGTTTAACTATAATTAAATAATAAGGTAAGAATATCCTATGCCTGGAGTTATGATTCAATATTATAGAAGATTGATCAGAGATCCAGGGGATTCTCAAAGGGTAAGAGTACATGGAAATTGTGCTATTAATAATCATCAAGATATTCTATAGACACATTCACTAGAGGCTCTTCTAGCCTCATATGACATTTGGCATTCACTCCCAAATGCTCTAAGGAGCCAGAGCCTCACATGGTACCTCCATTTTGAACTTGCACTTTCAAGGGTTTCTTTGTACATTAATTCAATGAAAATCCATGGAAATAGATTAATTGGACTCAGATTCAACTATCCATTGATTTGGTGCCCCACTCAGCGGTATAAAGCAAGGTTCCATTGGAACAATATGGAATATATTACACTTTAGAAATAGATTGAGAGGAGTTTCAGTTTCTATCCTAAGACTACCTTTAACAACCAATACACAACTGGACAACATTACACTTAGGTGTTACAAAGGAAGAACATGATGTTGCATGAGGTCACGCAAGAAATTAAGAAAAGAGGAATGATGGGACTACGAAATGATACATTTTTGCCTCTATTTTGATAATATTTAAGTCTAATAAATCCAATTTTGATCCTCATACATAACACTTTCCACCTATCCTAGGAAACATTTGTATAAAGGTAAATATGTATTGTATTTCTTCATATTTTCATTTTTACATTATAAAATTAGGGTAGAAATATGAGTTTTTAGATACAATAAAAATAACAGTGGCTAACCATAAGTTCTAAGAATGGTCAACAGACTACAAGTTGAAATTAATTCAAAGGAGCTATACAAAGATGGTGATTCTTCAGTGGATTTATGAGAACCAGAATCAAAAGGAAGCAAGTCAAATGCATAGGTGGATACAACATGGAGAAAATCAAGGAACAATTCACATGAATTTATTCATAGCCTCGAATATATACCTTGGAATTCGAGAGCTATTAGCATTCTGGTACCTATGGACTCTGCATTTCCTTTGAAAATGCACCATATGATTCAATGAACAATAGTTATGTGCCCATAGATTTAGGGTTTTGTAAATACAAATTGTTATGAGTAGATTCTCATCCATATCTATAAAAACTCAATGTTATTCTCATATTTGATACTGTGGATAGAATTAGAGAACTAATATCTATGTTTTGTGAACATAACTCTTAATTTTTTGCAATATGTACAGTTTCATTTTGTGTATAGTGACTTGTAAGTGTTGTAGTTAAATTCTATAATTTGCTTAACCTATTTGGAGTTGGGCCCGCTTCAAAAATGTACTCAATTATTGTCTTTATGTATATATCTCTTATTTTCATAAGAACTCTACTTTGCTATGTTCATATGCTATAGGTTTCTACACTTTGTTTATATTACAATCATTAAGCTCTGTTCATAAGCATTGTATTTACACATACATGTTGTTGTTGGTTTGATTTCAAGCTACCATATTAGTTTGCTAGAATTTCAAAGTGTGTGTTTGAATGATTTTAATTTTAAATGGAATGAAATGGTTGTATAATTTGTGTCTCACTACCAGAGCATGTAAGGGGATCTTTGTAACCCAAAACTAGAATTAGCCACCAATCAAACCAAGACACAATCAAAGCATCTTTTTTTTTTTTTTCGTTCAATGATTTAAAAGTTTTATCTTGAGTATAGTATATTATTACTCAAGTAGAAATATTACAAACCAGTCAATCCCGAGGCTCTTGATTATATGCATACAACATTTGTGTCTCACAAGTTCAAGATGAACCCCAGGTTTGATAATTAAGTGAAGCATTAGAATAGGTTTCATTTTAAATCACATTTTTAGTGTTGTCACCTTGGTAAGCACTATGATGGCCTCTTTTCCAACCATGTTATCTTTGGAGAACATGGATATGAAGGACTTTCATTACCCTCATCCTTGCTTATGGGACAAAGATATTATTTTGGGTTGTTAGTCACATAACAACACCTCTCTTTTAGTTTGAATGATCTATACATATTCTTCAATGGATATAACTTTGGAGTTTGTATTACATCAAGCTTCTTCTCTAGTTTGAAAACCCCAACTCATAGGTTATGTAGTATTTATCATCAAAGAGAATGTACTGTTGATGATTGGACAACATCGGGAAGACATTATTCCATATATATATATATATATATATATATATATATATGACATGATATTTATAATACAAGGTATAAATATATATAATAAATTAGTAGTTATTTATTATCCAAGGGACGCATCCTTTCATGGATGGTCACCATATGTTCTCTATATATGGAACACTAATCATTGTAATAACACATTGATCATATATCATCTCTATCTCATATAGAAAAATCAACATGGTATCAAAGTAGGATGTCTAAGTGTGACTCTATCATGGGAGATCCTAGGAGGATGAGAGTCTAAGAGTTCTGGCCTATGTGTACTTAGGCATAGGAGTAGAGAGAGTAATGTGTTTACTTGTGTATAATAGTCGCTATGAAGTAGAGGAACAAATATTGAGGAGGAACCTATGTGGAGAGAAGTGTTTCCTCTCGTCGCTTAGAGAGGTCGAAGTCGTTTCATTGATGGCTGGAGCCACTAGGGACCACCATTAATAGAAGGAGCGATCTAAATCTAGTTCATCGGATTATCCATCAAGTGTCGTATCAATGAAATTCCATGAGACCCAAAGCATGACGGGAAAATCAGTGATGCCCCACACTTACTGGAAATTATTACACCCATTGAAAATCAAAGGAGGGCATAGTGGGTTTTGGAGCCAGGTATTCAAGGCTCATGGTGAGTTTGAAACCCTAGAATTTTGCAATCATGGGTTTATCAGCACTGGATCCGTCAATGAAGAAAGGAAAGACACCAAGATTCTTCTCGTTAGTGTCAATGCGTAAAGTATCACCTTCGATGCTATTGTTAAGCAAAATGAGAATGCATCTAGGTCCATGTATTCTCAACTTACGGATCTCATGTCCAAGCTGGGGGGCGAGGTTGGTTGATCCAAAACAAGGATGAAGAAGACCGAGAATGAGCTCGCAGGGATTCGAAAGCCCTTGGAGCCAAGCATCTAGTCTATGTTGAAGGCCTACAGAATGGAGGTGTGGTGTTGCACATTTTTCTTTTATATGTGATTCCGCGAGAGAATATGAGTATTATTCTCATAACAAATTTTAGTCCCTCAAACTGTTTGACCAAGAAAACTCTCCAACTTCTCTTTGAAATTTGTATCCATGTGCGCAAATTTGAATTTATGTATCCATATTTGATGGGAAGTAATGTCAGTTTTGTTGGATATCATTATCTGTCTATGAAATCCAATGGAGATGGGCACACATTTTGATAGAGATCTACTTGGACTAGTCATGAAGGATTGCTTTCTAGTGAAGATCCACCATTTGAGATTCTAACTTCTTTTGATATTGAACAGGAGGGTCATGTGCGGACTAGTAGGAGAGAATGTGGACTTCATCCTGACATGCCTCAGATGGTCAAATGAAGGAACCAATACATTGGTTTCACAAGGAAACCTCAATATGTCTTGTGATACATTGGTTCCATGAGGGAACCTCAATATGTCTTAGACATTGGTTCCTTGAGGGAACGTCGATATGTCTTAGACATGTGTTCCATGAGGGAACCGCGAGATGTATTGTATGAACACAATTTATCAGTGAAGCCCAAGGTTGGACACTTCAGGATATTTGGGTGTCTAGTATACATTCATGTACCCAAGAAGAAAAGGACCAGGCGAGACCCTTCAGAATGAAATGGTACACTTGTGGGGTACAGTGAGTCTTCAAAGGAATACTGGATCTACATCCTTGGTCAGAGACAGATTGAGGTCAATAGATATGTTACCTTTGAGGAGAAGGTAGCCTTCAAGAGATCTGGAGGATCTCACATGGAGATTGATAGTGAGAAACATGAAAATATGGTTCCTTCTCCCCCTCACCCTCTAGAAGTTAAGAGAGAGACAATTGATTCTATTGATCCAATTGATATTGTTGATCCTGTAGCTCCAATTGATGTTCCCATAGATATTGAAGTAGGTTGGAATATACCTACATGGGCTCATCATAATCTATAGGAGGAAGAATGACATGCAACTCCTCGTGGTACCATCTGAGAGAGCAAGAGACCTCATAGATATTCATGCTACGCCGTAGCTATGATCCACATCATTGATTCTAAGCCTTTCTATTATGAGGAGGCATCTAGTCATCCAGTATGGAAAGATGCCATGATGGAGGAGTATCAGTCCATCATGAAGAATGACATGTGGGATATTGTTTTGAGACCTGAAGGGAAGTCTGTAGTGACTTCCAAGTGGATCTATAAGATCAAACACACAATAGATGGGATCATCGAGAAGAACAAAACAAGATTTGTTTCTAGAGTATTCTCACAGGTGGAGGGAGTAGATTATGAGGAGACATTTACTCATGTTGCTTGATACACTTCTATCCAGACGATTATTTCCCTTGCAACATCCATGGGTTGGAGACTACATCATATGGATGTGAAGACAATATTTCTTAATGGAGAGATTGAGTAAGAAGTGTACATCGAGCAACCAAATGGTTCCATGATACATGAGAAGGAGTATCATGCATGTAGGTTGAAGAAGGCCTTGTATGGACTCAAGCAGGCACCTCGAGCTTGATATGCAAGAATTGATGGACACTTGATGAGTTTGGGCTTCAAAAAAAGTGTTGTTGATCCCAACCTGTACTACAATAATTTTAATGGTGAGTCCCTAATTTTGGTCCTCTACATTGATGATTTATTCCTCATTGGTATAGAGAACCTTATTGTTGAATGCAAGTATGCATTGGCCTCTGAGTTTGAGATGAAGGACCCAAGTATGATGCACTACTTCTTGGGACTAGAGGTGTGGCATAGAATTGATGAGATCTTCTTGAGTCAGGGGAAGTACACAGTTGAGATATTGAAGAAGTTTGGGATGTTGAACTGTAAGCCCATGGCTACACCAATGGTGACGAATCTGAAGAAACTAAGTGTGTCTTATTCTGATTCCGACGAGATTGATCTTACCTTGTACAAACAACTAGTTGGATCATTCATGTATATGCTTAACACCAGACCATATATTTTCTATGCAGTGAATTCACTTAGCTAGTTTATGAGTCAGTCAAGACAGACACACTGCATTGTTTCAAAGCATATGTTGAGATACCCGTGAGGCACAATTGGACAAGGTCTGTGATATACTTCCAGTATTGACATGAGATTGCATGGATATATTGACTTTGATTGGGCAAGGAGCGCAGTGGATAGGAAGAGCACCTCTGGGTGTTGCTTCACTTTGAGATCTTCCATGGTTTCCTGGTGTAGAAGGAAACAAACTTATGTGGGTTTGAGCACTAAATAAGTAGAGTACATTACATTGAGTGTGGCATTCTACGAAAAAATGTGGCTTCGCAAGATCCTTGCATATTTATTTGGACATGTGCTAGATTCCATCATTATTCATTGTGACAACTAGAGTTGTGCGAAGCTCTTAGAGAATCTACTGTTTCATAAAAAAATGAAATACATTGAGATCAAATACCATTACATCTGAGACATGGTGTAGAGGAAGATAGTACTAGTATAGTACCTTCCTATAGATGAGAAGGTTGTTGGTGTTCTTACCAAACCCCTTATCAAGATGAAGTCTGAGTAGTTCTGTGATAGACTTGGCGTGGTAGAGAATGCCTCCCTCACTAAGAGAGAGTGTTGATGTTTGCATCTTCTTGAGACATTCTCCAGATCATACTCCTCTATGACTGATTTGAGTTGATCTGTGAGGGCAATTAGCTGAGAGGGATAAGTGGGCTTGGGATTATAGTCCAACGTCCCTTATGGAGAGCACATGAGGACATGTCCCTTATGGAGAGCACATGAGAACACATCAAGGGAGTTGACCCTAGTGTTTCTAGAGGGAGTAGCCTCTAGAAGTCCACATTGGAGTGACATGTGTGACAAACCTTTTGCTACTATGGTGGTTGTGTACCACTAGAAAATATTGCGTGTATTTGGACAATAGTTGTGTACTATTGCGGTGGTTGTGTGCCATTGGAAAAGATTGTGTGTCTTTGGATAATAGTTGTGTGTTACTATAGTGGTTATGTACCACTAGCGGAGACTGTGTGTCTCTGGACAATAGTTCTATGCTACTACAATGGTTGTGTACCACTGGCAGTGACTGTGTGTCTTTGGATAGTAGTTCTGTTCTACTACATTGGTTGTGTACCACTTACAGTGATTGTGTGTCACTATACAATAGTTGTGTGCTACTAGCTGTTATAGCAAGATTTTTCTCACCCCATGCAATCTTGCACATAAGGCCTTTTTCCATTTCCCTATGCAGACTTGAAGTCCCCTTTTGCAAATCCCAGAGCTAAAAATACAATTTTTCCACATATACGCACCTTGCCTACTATACAACATGTGTATATGCAGGTTACACCACTACAACCCACGTACATCGAGAAATGTGCCCGAAAATGAAAAATGGTGTCAAGTTTCCATGTCATGTCACGAGATCTGATTCAACCCTTCAGTTCCACTTGAAGGCTATAAATGGGCCAAAACTGAGCTATGGAAAAGAAGAGAAAGAATTCAACTTTGAGAGCAAAGTTACTCTGGAGGAATTATTCACTTCACATTGAGTCTGCATCCCTTTATCCTTTAAGTCTGAACACATTGTTCAATCCCCAAGCTCTTCCCTTGTTGATTGAGAACTCCATTGTCTCTCTTACATGAGCTTTCCTTTGGTGGAGTATTGAAGTGGTGGAGGCCCAACTTGAAGGAACTTAGTTTCTTGGTTCCAAACTGTGCCGACACAAAAGTCTCTAATTTATTCACTTCTGTTGATTATTTCTTAATAGAAACACTCTTTTCTCGTCCAATGGATATCTTGCAAATATTTAAATTATTATTCCATGGGCGTATTTGTTATGCATGTTGATGGATTATGCTATTGAATGTGCTAACATCATATATTATCACCATATTCTTGCATTGCTTGGTTGTTGAGGACTAGTTGCAGGTGTATTGCTTTGGGTCAAGTGTTCAACGATGGACTTCATCGAATGTTTGGACGAGGTAGGCCTTTTATCTTGTCTTGCTAGCATATTTTTTTATATAGCATACTTGAGAATAGAGTTGATTTCTGCAGTCATTTCTGTCTGTTGTGGTTTACCCCTAGCCATAGAGAGATTTTCCTTGTAATAGAATTGGCGACCATACTAAGGATTGAATCTTTTTTGGGGGGTTTGGAGTGTTTTTCTCCTTAGATTTCTCTCGTTCATATTGAGTTTCTTGTCGTATGATTGCTTGACATCATCTGTTCACTCTGGGTCTGAGTCTTTTAGCCTTCTCCTTAGCCTAGTTTTGTTTTGACACATATACATGGGTTTTTGCTTGACAGTCGCATACATACGTGTGTTGTCTTTCTGCAAGCTGTGTACATACGTGCTTTTCCCTTGAATAGTCGTGTACATCAACTTTTGTTGCTTGTTTTCTGGGTTTGGTGATTGCTGGGTAGGTTTTGATGATTGTTGAGTCTTCTTGGGTCTTTGTAGTGACTGTCAAGTGTCCGTGGACTGACAAGAAACATGTCTTTGGTTGAATTTTTGGGCGGTGTCTTTCTCATCATCTTTTCATTTTGATTGTCCTTGCAACTTGGGTTGGGTGTTTTTCTCCTTGATATCCTACTTGGGTCATCTCTTTCTATACATAGTAGATTATTTGTATCAAGTTGTTATTCAATCCTTGCATTTTCATTTTTCTTATATTGAAAATACAAAAAATATTAGGCATTTTACATTGATATGAATTTTGATCTTTTGAGTCTTTGTCATTTATCTTAGTGCATGTAAAGAAATATTTCATTTTTGTTTAGAATTGCAAAATTGAATTGAAAATTGCATTTTTAGGAAGCATATCATTTATTGGAAATTGAGGTTAGGACTTTGAATTGTATTCATATTCATATACTTTACTTGTTGAATATTAACATCACTAGTTTCACGACCGCACCTTTTGAGTAAGCAAGGCCATTAAATTAACGCTATAATTTAAAATTGATTAGTAATGATTTTATTTTCTAGGGTACAAAAACTAGCTTAGGATTTAGTGCCTTGGAATAGGATTTTGTGAGTGAACTTCTCCAAGGCTATTAAATCAACATATGTGTTTGACTAAGGGAGTGGAGAAATCCATTATATAATCGGTAATATTAGGAGGCTCCACTTACACCGGAGTTAAGCACGAGGTCACGTGAGGTTGGTTGAAGGGATATCCCCCGATACCTTCTTAGTATCAGATATATTTATGGGGATCTATCCATATCTCGGGATCTTTCTAGTGCCCTTACCTCCATGAGAGGCAGTGCTTTCAAGGTTTCGGGCTTTGCTATCCTGCCCATATGGTAGAACTGACTTACGAATGTTTTTCTACGCATCAGTTTTACCCTGGTTGATTAGTTTCTTGACTTAGGTACCGCATCGACTACTTGCAGGGGTTATTCTCCAGATACCCTGGGTCAGATAAGGGTCAGGCAATAGACAACCTTTATGGAGGATTACCTCTCAAGGGGGATTTGACCAATTGGTTGTTAAGCTTACGAGGGCCCTTATAACTGATTATGATACCTCTGATCCTTAGCAGGGAGTCTCAAGCCCCTCTTGGGCGATGCATACCTACTTTAAGAAGGGAGGTCCCTTTCATCCACTTTATCCTGTTTGTGTGCATATTGGTCGTTTGATTATTTTGGTGTGCTCTTTGATTACTAGTTGGCCCTAGGATTTGTTTTTTATATCTTGAGTATTAAGTCATCGTGGAGTCAGACTAACTTCCCCACCAGTCTCGCCACTTGTTACAGTTACCACCACATTTTGAGTCTTTGCCTTCTAAAAGGCGTAGAGTTATTAAACATGGTACACACACCTCCACTTATCAGACTTGTGATTCTACAAGGATGAATACTAAACTAAGTCATCAAAATACTGGGAGTCCCTCAACTCCCACACCTAATATAGTTAATGGTACCCCTTCGACTCCAACAACCACAATGGTTGTAGTGTCGGAGGCACCTATCATCACTATTTCCCATCCTATAGTGAATACTTAACCTATTTCCGCGAACCCATTTGGGTCTCTTGGTCACTCACTAAGATATAATGTTCAATCCATCCTGATGGCATCTAGTCATTTTTCCTATGGTATGGCAAATTTTACTTCATAGTTTTCAAACTCCATCCCAACTCTTGGCCCTAATTCTAGCATTGGACTTGGGGGTACAACTCTTCCTTATACTCTGTTCTCATTTGGTGGCTCTCAAGTCCCTCAAACGACTCCTACCATGGGAGGTGTTCCTTCTTTCAACCCCGAGTCTAATACTGTTACCTTTGGATGGAGTAACCAACTTGGTGGACAAGATTTAGCTTATGGTCCATCATTTACACTCACCTCTTCTGTGTTGATTCCGACCAACACATTTGGCATGAAAAATCCACCTTTATCCTTCGGATTTACACCCAAAGGGGGTCAGTTTCACACCTTGGGAAACCCTCAACCCGGAGCCACTCCGGATGGGGGTCATTTTTATAACCCTCATCAAAACATTCTTACTGGAATGATGTTGTTACACATCAAAATTACTCACTTCAATGATGACCTATTATCATCATTACAAGTGTTGCAAGTGTCACACTTTGGCCACAAATGTCGGAAGTGTCGCAAATATCATAATGTCATATTGCCTATGTCGTGTCTCAGACGACATCACAGGAACACTTGAAGACATGCTCAGAGACAGGTTAAAAGAAGGAGATGTTATTTGACGAAGATTACAAAGATTTTTCCTTGAGAAAGACGACTTGAAAATCAATTTTGAAGGGCAACGCTCCACTACCCACTAGCAGGGAGTGCTAACACTCCTTGCCTTCCTTTGGGGGAGCGTTGCAATGCTCTGTGCACCATTCTGGGAGAGCGTTGTGTTGTTGAGGAAATCAGGGGAAGATCCCCCTTATGTCTGAAGTCGGTTTGATTTGAATATGAGGTCAAGGCTGAATCTTAGGGAGGATCCACAACTGATGGAGAAATATCCTCAACCTATCCCAAGAATCTCTAAGGTGGTTAGGCCTCTCCAGGCCTATATAAGGATGCCTCCTCATGATGAAAGGGAGAGACATTGAAGGAATCAAACTTATGATCTCATAAGGGAGATAATCAGTAAAGAATAGTCATTTTGTTTGTGGATCATTTGAGCAAAGGGTTGAACAAGGAGAGTTGGAAGAGGTTGTTGTGGCTTCATCGATAGTTTGTAAGTATCTCTTTTGAGTTCTCATTAATACATGTGCTTGGCTTGTTTCCTTCAAGATTGTGTATACCTACATGAACTTGTCTTTAATGGATAGATATAGTTTCAAACTAATAATGGTAGAATAGAAAGCATGCTTTGTCTTTGATTGGATTGCAGGACTTGTTGAAGAGCTTGGGGATCAGAGCTCAACTTGGACTGGGCGAGGAAAAACATCGTAAAAAGGTACATATTCTTCCTCTTCTCTATAGATTAGCTTAGCTAGGTTTAAAGGTGTAACTTTCCCTCGATCAACCTCATGCCGGAGTACGCCACTCCAGAGCAACTACTCATGCTCTGACACTAGTCGATAACATTCCCAGCCTTCAGGCCAGGCCATGATATTGAAGGGAACACTTTCATTCCCATTATGCGGAACATATAGTAGCATACCCAGTAGTCAACTAAGCAATGCCACATAAATTTACTCTATAAACTGCACGCAACTAAGACATATACATACAACACGCTCGCGGAAGCTTTACATATAAACATAAACAAACAATTATTTTCTGTAACATACGACTTTTATGCTGAAATAATAGTAACTACATATATGCAGCATTTACAGAGAATTACCCATAAACATACAGGCAATTATAATCACATATATTATAAACCATAACATAGGCATTTAAATAACAAGAAACATATCATTTTTATCATACAACTGGTACTTATCTTGGAAATATTATCACCAACTTCGTACAGACTATCCACGAACCTCCCAGCCATAGACTACACTGTTCATCACTCTCAACAGTGAGTCACCCCTGAGCTGGGACTGAACTCCACCTAGGGTAAAAGGGTTCCTATCTAGGCTAAGGCTCATGGACAACAGGAAATACTCTGTCTCAGGTGCTCACTCAACTAACAACCTACAACCTCTCATTCCCCACATGCATGTCCCACCCAAGGAAATGTGCCCCTTCTCTTCTCAACAGTCCCTCGGCTGCCCCACTTCCCTTCCAGGGATTTAGCAACAGGCCAGACCAGAAGTCTCAGAGCATTGTAGCTACAGTCTAGCACCTTCAGGAATCAATCCCCAACAATTCTCTCACTCAGATATTTTCTCACGGGCCTGACAACCTGCTTCTTCAATCCCGCTCCAAGGTAACCAGGTACACCAACCAAAAGGGCTATGGAAACAGGCTTCAGAATGGTGAAATGGTTGTCTCAAGGATAAATGAATGTATGAGTGAAATGGTCATGGAATCATTGACTGGATAACTGAGTGTGGAGGAGAATCACTGTCCACACTTTGTGGAAGTCCTTCTGTGAATAATGGTCGTCGGGTTGCTGGTAAGGTATCTGTGAGAAGTCTCCAAATGAGCTAAGTTCCCCCACAATATGAATGCATGTCCCCAACTTGACACTTGTCATATCGGAAGTTACTTTTATCCACTTGTGCCCAACTTTAGAACTTAGGATAAAATAATTATCCATACTTTATGTTTTGGGAAATATTAATATAATATTCCCTTGAATTTTGGCCCTCCCTTTCCCTAACTGGTGAAGTTCAGTCCCCCATCTCTTTTATCATGGTCGGTCTGCACATAGCAATGCATTTTATATTAATCATGAGACATATACAAAATAGGCACACTGGCCTTTAACATCTAGGCGTTCTAGCCTAATTCCAAAACATAAGAATTATGGCTTATAATACTGGCTCACCAACCTATAATGCATATCATATACATAAAGGTTCACTGACCTTAATATTGTTTGCACTTTAGTTACTGCACACGATATCCACTGACATCAAGGTTGCACTCTCTTTAGTTACTGCACGCGGTATCCAAAAATGTGCACACTACATCACTTTACTGCGTAGTACATGTGCGCACCATGCCATGAAAGGTGTATTACAAAAATGATGTCTAAACACCTCACTAGCTTAAATATGCTTGTATTACATTTGCATTTGGGTTCGGTCGAGGGATATTACAATCCCCTCCCCTGATTTATGCACTATCCTCAGTGCATCATATACCCATATACAACAAAATTTTCAAAACGATTCGGGTATTTTGTCTGCATTGCATCCTCATGCTCCCAAGTAGCGTCTCCAAGTCCTTACCAAGTTCATTGGACCTTTACAAGCCATATGGCTCGATTCCGTAGTTGTTTGATATTCCGGTCCAAAATGGGCATCAGATGCACTTGGAAAGCGTCTTCTTGCTCCACCTGAATAGCATTCCAATCAATAACATGATTAGCATTAGGTATGTATTTCTTTAGCAATGATACATGGAATACATTATGAATAGACATAGATGAGGCAATGCAATCATATAAGCAACTGGACCAATCCTCTCTAGGATTTCAAATGGTCCACAAAATCTGGCTGCCAACTTGGCGCAGCTTCCTAGCTTTAGGGAACTCCTGTTAGTTTTCACTTTGAGGAAAACATGATCGCCCACTTTGAATTCTCTGTGGATTCTGTTTTTATCAGCATAAATTTTCTGTCTGTCTTGGGCAGCTTTTAAATTCTTCTTAATTTTTATCATCCGGTCCTCCATTTTCCTGAGCAACTCTGGACCAACTACTGTCCTATCAGCTAGGTTATCCCAACTCACTGGAGTATTGCACCTTCTTTCGTAAATTGCTTCAAATGGGTTCATCTTCAATGATGCCTGATACCCATTATTGTAAGCGAACTCTACTAAATGTAGGTAGTCTTCCCATTTTAATGGTTTATCCATCACATATATTCTCAACATATCTTCTATCACTCTATTCACCCTCTCTGTTTGTCCATCAGACTCAGGATGGTAGGTTTTACTAAAGTTTAGATTCATTCTGAATCCTTTGAACAATCCTTTCTAGAGATTCGAGGTGAATTTTGGGTCTCTGTCAGATACAATCGTTTTAGGAATTCCGTGCAATCGTGCCACTTCCTTCATGAAAATATCCGTGACATCTGTTTCCTTGTGAGTATTTTTTAGTGGAATAAAATGGGCATATTTTGTAACATTTTCCACCACCACCATAAGCGAATCATGCAACTTGCCTATTCTCGGAAATCCCATAATAAAATCCATTGTCACCACTTCCCACTTCCATTCAGGAATGGGCAAAGGTTGCAGAAATCCCACTGGGTGCCTATGTTTTGCTTTAACTTTCTGCCATTCCATGCATCTTGCAATGTATTCTGCCATCTCTCTCTTCATACCAGGACAAAAGTATTGGCTCTTGACCGCTGCTATGGTTTTCTGATATCCAGGGTGCCTTGCATAAGGAACATTATGCATCTCATGCAAAATTATACATTTCAAGTCCTGGACATTTGGTACAAAAATTATGTTCTTGTGCAACAATATTCCATCTACTCCCAACTTATAAATATCCATCTTTTGTGGTGTCTTACCTTTCTGTAATGTTGCTATCAATTCTTTGTATTGCAGGTTTGTATTTGCAATCTCCATAATTTTTCTTTTAACATCAGTCTGGTACATGCTGATGGTTATAGCACGTAGTTCATGCACCCTCCTGCTGAGTGCATCAACCACTTTATTTTCTTTCCCCTTGATATGCTTTATATCAAAGTCATATTCGCTTAGAAATTATAATCATCTGCTTTGCCTAGCATTTAGATTTGGTTGATCAAATAAACATTTCAAACCATTGTGGTCCATTCTTAGCTCAAACATTTTCCCCATGAGGTAGTGTCTCCATTTCCTCAGAGAATGCACTATGGCTACCAACTCCAAATCATGAGTGGCATAGTTTCTTTCACGCTCCTTCAACTTCCTTGATTCATAACATATCACAAATCCATTTTGACTGAGGACTCCACCAAGTCCTTCATTACATGCATCTGTTCATACAATGAACTTTTCATTTGGGTCTGCAATCCTTAGTATTGGAGCACTTGTCAATAATCATTTCAAATGTTGGAAATTCCTTTCACAGTTCGATGTCCACTGAAACTTCATACCCTTTGTTTGCAAGGAAGTGATTGGGTTTTCTATATTTGAGAATCCTCCAATGAATCTCATGTAGTAGTCTGCAAGGCCCATGAATGATCTGACCTTTGTCACATTCTTTGGTGTTGACCATTCTCTAATGGATTTTATCTTCTCAGGATCCACTGTTATCCCATCCTTTGAGATGATATGCCCCAAATAATGAATCTGTTTCTGATAAAATGAGCACTTGCTCAATTTGGAATATAATTGGTGTTCCCTTAATACATGCAACACCATCCTCAAATGATGTTCATGCTCTTCCTCTGACTTGGAATATATAATAATGTCATCCAAAAATACAATGACAAACTTGTCCAAATACTCTCGGAAAACACCATTCATTAAGCACATGAAAACAACTGGTTCATTTGACAACCCAAATGGTACCACTGTGAACTCATAATGACCATACCTTGTCCTGAAGACGGTCTTGCTAATATATTCTTATTTAATTCTTACCTAATGTTTTCCTAATCTGAGATCCATCTTTGAAAATATCCTTGCATCCTTCAATTGATCAAAAAGATCATCGATCCTTGGTAGAGGATACTTGTTCTTTATAGTCACTTTATTCAACTGTCTGAAATCAATGCACAATCTTAATATTCCATCTTTCTTTTTCACAAACAAGACTGGGGCACCCCAAGGTGATACACTTGGGCATATATACCCCCTTTTCAGAAGTTCTTCAAGCTACATTTGCAACTCCTTCAATTATGGTGTACTCATTCTGTAAGGATTCTTTGACACTGGCACTAGTCCAAGAATCAAATTTATAGAGAAATCAATGTCTCTCCTTGGGGGTAGCCTGTGTACCTCCTTGAACACATCTTCAAAATATTCCAAGACTGCATAATACTCCAAACTTGGCACCTTATCTTTTGGTGTCACTACCAAATGAGCTGCAATGATGAAATTTATTTAGCTGCAATGATGAAATTTCTCTAACAGTTACTACCCTAGGAATATCCTGCACTTTCCTTTGGTTCCCTTCTTCATCCAAGCAAGTGAATGTTTTGTTATGACAATCCAATAGGGTGTGATGTTTGTCCAACCAATCCATCCCAATTAGACAGTCATAAGAACCTAAAGGCAAGATGTTTAAATATGATTTGGTGTTCAGTCCATTCAAGTCTATGAGGCATGACTTAACCATCTCATTAACTTTTCTTCTGGCTCTTGTAGTCAGTTGCACCAACCAGGATTTCCCATGCTTTCTTCTTGGAAATTGCAAACTTTCCACCATCTTAGGGTCTATATAACTATGACTATCTCCTAAATCAATTAAAATAGCAAGGATTTGGTTGTTGATCATACCTTCCACTTCAATCATGTGGGACTGATACTCTGTTTTCTTGTTGTCCAGGGTTGCATAAATCCTTGGCGCATATCTGCCCATGTCCTCCATGGTTTCTTCTCGTTGTACATTGTGAACAACCCTACATTTTTCACCTCTGTGAGGACAATCTCTAAACCTATGGTCCCCTTTACAACCCCAACATTGCATAGGTGGTTGTCTTGGACCTTGACTCCCTGTGTCAATCGCTTTGGGTTCTTAAGGCATTTGTTGTCCTTGTTGATTATTTCTGAAGAATGGTGGCTTAGCTCCCTTCTTCTTTTGATCCACCTTGCATTTCTTATTGTCTTCCCAATCCCTTTGTAAATATGGCCTTACTTTCTGCTGATCGTATAGGCATTTATCTCTCCTTATGGTCTCTTCTAATGTCTTGGGATCATCATACTGTATTTTTTCACTGATGAACGATGTCAATCTACTTAAATACCTTTGAATTTTGGTTGTCTCATCCTTGATGAAAGACACATACTTCAACAGTTCTAGAAACCTTCTCTCATATTCATCTATGGTCATACTTCCAAGCTTGAGTTCAAAGAACTCTTTCATTTTCTTGTCATATTATCTCTTAGTCAAGTACTTCTTCTCAAAATACTTCTTGAATTCCCTCCAAGTAACACTTTTCTCTACAATGTGTTGTACCTGCACAAGTTGATCCCACCACATGGAGGCCTTTCCTTTGAGTTGATAGATAGCGATTCTACCTTTGCATGAGAAGAATAATTATGCAATTGAAAATACTTCCTCATGCCTAAAAACCATGTTTCTACATCTTCATCCTTCTTGTGCTCACCATCAAATGTAGGAGGTTTGATTTTGTTCATTTCTCCTCGCAACTCATCCACCCCCGATCTCTTATACCTTCTAACAAGGGATATACTTGAGTTGTTTCCTTCTCTCTTATGGGAATACCTTTGGGGATGATGGTGATGTCTACTAGCACTTTTTACTTTTCTTTTCTCCTCCGAAGGTTTGTGACTCCCAGATTCACTTGAGCCACTCTCCTTAACCAATTTTGTTTCTATTCTGCTCAAACCCTCCAATAGCTTCATGTTGAAGTCATCCTGTTGCTCTTTGGCTTTCATAAGCCTTTCATTATCAGCTTTATGGATTTGGACATCCTTATACAAATTCTTAATGGTCTCAGCCATATTCATATTTTCATTCCTTTCTTTTCCATGTATGTTGGAGTTTGTTCCTTCCATGCCCAATTGGACATCCACCCCTCTTCTCTTCTCTGGATGACTGTAATTCTCCTGTGCCTCTTCCATTCCTATGGACTCTGCACTGGTATGACTTGATCGAGTTGTTAATTCTGCAAAATGTGCAGCCATTGAAACTAATCAGGATAACAATTCAACAATTCATGAGAATATGCACCATCTCGATTCAAAATACACATCAACATTATCACTCACGGTTTCCTAATGTTATCACCACGACAATTCTAGATAAGACCCAAGTCTCAAAAACACAAACACGTAGTGCCTTCCGAGATACACTTGTGCAAGAAGGTGGTTTGTCAAAACCACTTTCGCCAAGACGCGATATCACGTGTATCAACATGTCAAATCCACCACTCGTGGAGTGGGCGACAGCTAGTCAGATCACTCTGATTCACTTGTTCAGTACTTTGTAGCCATGTGACATCAGTTGAACACTGCCATGTAATGAACTCAAAAGATAATCATTCGAAATGGATTGGCCAAGCATGAAAACCCAATTCTCTTATACGTAATCTGTCTACGCTTCATAAATGGAATTCTATAATTACCATTCCCTAAGTATGAAGATATCTATGTATCCATAACCGAGGTAATCCCCAACTACTCGACTTTCTGATCTCTGTAAAAACACCTTTCGGTATCCACAACCTAAGATACATGGGCAAGGCTAAATCGAGTGAGACTGGTTATTTGAGCAACATGCTAGGCTTTCCTACGAATAAGGAGGAAAGGGTCCTTGCGCACATTCTAGCAAGTAAGTTTATGTTGGAAGATTGGTTGTTGTCATTGATGTCAACCCTAGTCATGGGTTTTGGACCGCAAGATTGATAAAGGTATTTGGACATGAAGGACAATGCACATGGTGATACTGAGAGGGGGGTGAATCAGTATCAAGTACAATTTAAAACCTTTTTAAACTTATACTTAAACCATTCAACTATATCCAATGAGCAATGAACAATAGTATAAGAGTTACACCAATACACCACAATACACCATGCACAAT
>WSFP011461277.1:0-18835 GCA_009831015.1 Picea engelmannii
GAGAGGACATAGATCCAAAGGAATATTTGGATGACTTGGAGGGAGTGACCACTCCTTTTCCTTTATCTGGATCTGGATTGGGAACATCATATTTTAGCCTTTTACTTGCGTGAGAAGACTGCACGAGTGAGACAACATGATCAACTTGAGCATTTGGATTTTTTCGTAGTGGAGGAGGGGGTAATGGAAAAGATGCAGTAGGCCAACCATGGTGATGAAAATTAGGATGATGGACAATATCTTGCCAACCATCATTGGCAGGTGGTTCTGGTTTCATAGACACATGATGGGGAACACAAATACCATAAAAGTTTTGATGTGGATGGAAGGAAGGTCTCTCAGGTTGGGGCTAGAGGATCCCATGACCAACTAGGTTGAAGAAACCAACTTGAAAGAGATGATTTAATTCATGTATATCAACATCAAAATGTATTGAAAGCCATGACATTTTATGGCCCCTATGCCAATTCCCTCTACCTCTATTTTCACCTCTATCAACACCTCTTCCATTGCTGCCCCTACTAAAGAAGCTCATCCTGGAGCAATATTCCAACATGTCATGAAAAAATCTTAAAAATCCATGCATCAATCTCTACCTAAATAAAATCAAAAGGTTGGCTCTATTATTTACCATAGAAGCACATGCAATCCATCCATCAATATATTAACACTCAACAATTAATTTTCCATTTGAACATGGAGTGGTAGGTCTATTGGGAAGATGAGGGGGTTATAATGAGTGAAAAAGTGGCAGCATAGATGGGAAGACCAATGAATACTGTTCGAGCAAATGAAAAAGTAACAAAAAATGTATCCATATCCAATTTCCCAACACCAATCATCAACTAGCCTTTTCTTTATTATTGATCCTTTCTCTTTTCAACCAAATGAAATTCATAATAATAGAACAGGGAATGTTTAAAATGTATTTGGGAAGGCGAGGGGCATATAATGAGCGAAAAAGTGAGAGCATGGAAGGGAAAAAATGATTACTATTCTATTATATGCAATAGTATTTATTAAAAAAAAAATCATTATCACCATCATTTGCCAAAACCTTTCTCTGTTCAATAAATCAAATCCAACACACAACTATTTTCATAGTATCCAATATAAAACCCCAGGAAAGTTCGAGAACTGTCAAAATGTACAACTTTAATTTCCTTTCCTTTTATTTTTATCAACAGAGTTTTCATAAAAGAATGTTAGCATAGTCATTCCAACAATTGAAACTAGATTACATCAAGCGCGTATGGGAGGCTGAGAACACCACATAAATCCATCATCACAACTTTAATACTTTCTGTATAAAAAACTGGGTTTCGAAACCCCATGTGAAACTGGTGTTTATCATTTATTTTAACATTATACAACTTCAAAATCAACAAAACACCCATGAATAAATAACAATTCAGACAAGACTTAACACAAATAACCAATCTTCCCACTGTTGGTTTAATCACTTATAACATACATCAAGACCAAAGTTCAAATCTCTTAATTTCCATACACCATATAAAAGAACCGAGGTATGGGGGCATGAAAGGGAGAAACATAGATCAAGGGTTTGCAAAAAAAAAAATTAACCATCTCTTATCACAACATACTTTCCACATACCTCTCCACAGACCTCTTAGGGTGGCCACAAGGAAAATATGCCCATATATTAAGAAACAATTGAAATATAATTTGAAGGAGATACAAGTCTTCCAAAGACTAGGTACTGGCGTTAAGCAAAACAACTGTTCTTTTGTTTCGCAGAGAAAATTAAACCTTTGAATTTTAATGACCAAAGATGAGTGAAACCAAAAAAACTTGTCATAATCATTTGGCAACAGTCATAACACATAAACAATATTCATTCTGGGTAAAACAAAATCACATAATCCAAACAGAAAGGAGTTTCAAACACTATTATCATCTTGGAAAACTTAAATTCCAAAAGGGAGTAACCTCCACTTAAATGCAATTTGCACAGTCATGATACCCACATACATCCATTTACACTTTGGAAGAAAACACAGTTTGTAAAAAAATCTAAGAGCCAACATCATGATTTTATTCTAAGAGGAGCTATATTTCCTGAATGGAGAGGTAAGAGCCATCATACCTGTATGGAGAATGCCAGAAAACCAACAAGCACGACTATTTTTTCTAAGTCCGAGCAAAACGAAGGCAACACCAACCAAAGCAACCAACAAAAATGTGAACCAAGTGAGGGTGGTGACCTCGAGGCAGGGTTAGAGCGATGTGTAGTAATTTCATGTCATTTGTCACATTAACTTCCATCAACTATAGCCAAGTACGAGCACACCCAACACATCCAGTTCATATTCCACTATGTTTGCCACATAACATTTCAATACAAAAATCAAATTTTCCTCTTTTCATTAAGCTGATAAGTCTTATATGCATATTCGACACTTAGCACCAAATACATCTCATGTCCCACATTATTTGCTAGGGAAGTATTGCCACCTTATAAAACTTAACAAGTGTCGATGATAATAACAAAAATATCATTAGTGCAATATTCCATAACCATATATGGCCCATTCTTGGAGTTTGAATCAACAAGTCAAAATACATGTGTATCAAGAATAAACCAATATGCTCATTAAAACAACATTTTCCCCCTTTCCTTTTTAAATTAAATTTCCAATATACCCCATCATTCATCTATAAAGCAGTTTCGAATTTCAAACTGTAGAGTCATCTTTGCAAGGTGGGTATGAGCATAATCAAATAAAATCTCCTTTCATTATTATTCACATAATGGGGTCCTACCTATTTAGTATATTATTATATTTATATAAGTAGTAAGGCATTGCAACCCATTTGCAGGCATGGATTTCATGTTGTGCTTTTGGGCGTCAACAATGCCTTACTTCCTCTTCCTTTCATACTCTAACAATACACCGAGTCTTTACTATGGCATTGTAACCAATTCTATCATGCGTATCACAAGTTTAACGTACCAATTTATTTGGATGGAAATAATTAGAGCCATATGATCTGATCTACCCAACAATATGGTTTCATTGTTTCCATTTTTTGTTTGCAAAGAATACTCGACTCTGAGTGCGAAGGTAACACAGACAAACTCGACTCCAAGTACCAAGGTAACATAGACAAACTCGACTCCAAGTACCAAGGTAACACAAGTGCTAGCTCTATTAATTAAAATGGTTGGGTAGTTTAATATGACGCTGGATTCTTCTTGTATCTATTTATTTCAAAACTAAGTTTGTTTCCATGATTTGTATGAAGGTTTATGCCAGTTTGGAACTCATGACTTTCCCAAACAACATACTCATTATCCTTTAAGAATTAAGGTAAAAAGGGATTTGGTTTACAATATGTAGCCTTAAGTTTTATTCTTATATTATTCACATCTCTCTAATTCTATTTGGCTACAGATTCCATGCAGGGTTCCTTGAAACCCTTGGTGTGAAGTTGGAATCGATGACCACTGATAATCTAGGTATCGTGAGTTGTGTTCTATTGACTGGTGATGGGTGTTCTATATGCACTAAATCCATCAATTAAATTGTCAACCCGGGGTAAGTAAACTTAGAGTTGTACCATTGTATGTGACAAGGCATAAAAGCTAGAGGAAGTATTGTCTATCTAAGGGGATGGTCTATCTAAGGATTAATCTATTTAAGCAAAGACTATCAATTAGCAAATCCTATTAAATAACTTCAACTATTTAACCTAAGCAACTTTAAACAATGGATCAATGGATTATTCCTAAAGAAGAAAATTGAACCCTTCTTTGAACAAGTTAACCTATTCAATATAATGAGCAAAATCAAGTAAATTACTTTGATCTTTTATCTTTAAACAAATAAGCATTCAAACAACTAACCTATCAAAAATTATTCAGCAAGTAAACTCATCAAAACTATTCAGCAAGTAAACTCATCAAAACTATTCAACAAGTAATCTCATCAAAACTATTCAGCAAGTAAACTCTATTCTTGAAACAAAACTCATAATCATTTCTAATCTGCAAAGGAGAAATCTTAACCTACTTAATCAAAAGAATCATGACGATATTCATAAATTAATCAAAAATATTCTTAATTTGCAATAACAGGAATATCAAAGATGATGATTATGTCTTTAGTGCCTAATAACATCACGATGAAATATGAAAATTAGTGATAGTTCAAGAGGAATTAATTCAATGTTGAATTCTACAGAGAAATGAAAAGATGAATCAAGCAATCTAACAAAAGCTTTGCCATCATAGAAGAGACATTAAACATCCTGAAAATCCATGTGATCTCTCAGTTTCATGCATCAATCATCGATGATAAGAAAACACTCTTATAATTAATTCAAATGAACTCTTATGATAACTCAAGTAAATTCACAAAGTTATAAACTTATGACTAAAAATCTTAATTCAAATTCAAACTTCTAATTAAAATCACAACTCAAATCTAAAGCTTAATTCTATCATTAAAAACTTAAATTTCAAACTAACATGCTTGTAAAAACATAATCCAAAACCTACTTCTATCTTAGCACACTAAAACAAGATTGATAAACAAAATAGATTCATGAAATCATAACTAAAACTGAGAATTAAATCAATTAACAAAACTTGCAATTATTAATCCAGTGAAACTTGCAAAAGAAACTTTGTACTCTGTATTAAACTAATACTCTATTCTAAAGACTACTATGTTTCAACTTGCAGAAATTAATTTGACCCTTTAACACACCATCTAAGTTAGTATCTTGCAAGCCAATCACTAATAAATAAAAGACACATCATAATAGATAACTATCTCCTACAAGCAACCTGCAAAAGAGAAATTAGGCAATTAAATAATGAACAACAAACACAATATGAAAACTACAAAATACATATAACAACAAAATAAAATGAATTATAACTACACGTCTGGAATACATGATCTATCTATCTAAGTATTCACCCAGATCACTGGTGGCCCCCCCAGTAGGTCGTGGCTACTCCTCAACGACAAATCACAAGCTCAAATCAATATGGTTCCGTCATTAACTTAAAAAAAACGCAGTCTAAACATAAGTTTGCAGATATATCTCAATTATACAACGAAATGTATTCTATAAATTCTGTCTTTGGTTTGGCCATTAATGGTGGTATTTATAATGATTACAGTTCGAGAGGTCGACCACTGGAAGGGTCGACCTCCTCTAAAAATGGTAAGTCCCATTAAATGCACTTCAACAGTCTCTAGCTTCTAGAAACTGAATAAGCCACTCAATGATTAGCATAAATTCTTAATCTGAGATGTCAAGAGCTCACTAGCTGGAGTCCACGAGGGGGCACAAAACCCAGGTTGCCAATTCTCCCAACACAGGCCTCCAATATGCCAACCACCAACTTGCCTACGCTCCAAGTGCTAGATCACGTGTCAGATGAAGTGTCAGATGAAGTACTGGATCAGGTGCTGGATGAAGTGCCAAACGAGCTACCAGATGGAAAATTGGATTGCAAATTCACCCCGTGACACACATATCACACATTAGATCCTCATAATCATCAAATCGAATTGAATCTAACTCAAAACCATTGCAAAACATCAATTGTGCATACCTGTTATAAAACCATGATGAATTGATACAAAATCCTTCGAAAACTTCTTCAAAATGGTCAATAAAATATATAATACCAGTGCAAAAAGGATTCAATCATCACCACAAAAAAATCAAAACCTGATCCCAACATTAACCCCACGCCTAAGGATTTGCAGGTCCCACTGCAAACAAAAATGAATTACCCAATATGACTAGACTTGCTGAGAAGGGGATGGATTAGCTTTAGAAGCTTCTTTCCCTGAAGACTTTGTCTTGGCCCTCTTGTGATGTTTCAATTGTGCATGGAGGCTACGATTGTCATTGGTCATTTGATCAATGAATCATTGGAGGGAATTCACTTTTGCTTGTAATACTGCATTGTCGTGGTGGAGATGCCTATCCATGGTCTTCCTCTCTTCTAGCTGTTGCAACAACTGAACATTTTCTTGTTGTAATTTTTCAATGGCCGGAGTATGATCAAATATCTCAGAGGAGGGCTTGGATCCCTTGATGGATGTAGAGAGTCTATCAACTCTAGGATCTGGTGTAGGCATATATGAGTTAGGAGTAAGATAGGGTTTATAAGAGGGAATGGGTTCAGATTTTACTTCTCTATCAGGCTCCAAATCTTCTGCAAAAACTTCCCTAAGTATTTTATGGGGGCTTTCGAGATCGGAAGATACTTGGATAGGATATGAAGTTCTTGGGGGTTTTACATTAGGCTTTCCACTTGCATTCCGGGTACCTTTTTGAAAAGACCCTCCTTTGAATTGATTGGCTCCTCTTCTATTTGTAGGGACTACATGGAAATCTTGTTGAATTTCCTCTTGTAACTTCTTGGGTTGAGGATCAATAGATGTTGAGGGAATTGGAGAATTATCAATAGGATATTTAGTCTTCTTGCCCGATGAGGCTACAGGGGTATCAACAAGTTTCTTGGTCTTTTGTTTCGGTAGAGGGATAGCTTGAGTAGGAGGGTTTGGAGTATTTGGAGAATGGGGTTTGGATGGAGTAACAGTCCCTAGATCAAGTGTTTTCTTACTGGTCTTGATTGTGATATGGGGGTTTGAAAATTGATAGATGAATTCATCCCATGTCTTCCCCTATTTTTCCAACTTGGCTATGACAGGCAATTTGATGAGGTTGTGGTGGAATAGATTTTTATGAGAATTGGCCACATTATTTCGTACTTGGGAAGACATGTTCTCAAGAATTTTCAATAAGTAAAAAGGAAAATTCAATGGCTTGTTAAATTGGAAATGAGCTAACAGATGAAAATGAAAAGATTTTAAAACATAGTATCTACCTTCACAAGTGATAATTCTAGTGATGACAATCAGGGGGTTAATCAACTCATATTTAATCCATTATTTGGAGTATCCCTTAGCTCTAGAAACATTCAGAAACTAAGGCTTAAAAACTCTGTTGTAGCTTGACCGTGGCAATTGGTGGTGCTTAAACCAACGATATCCAACCCTTGGCATCTTTGTGGCTGAGGTAATTGAATCCTCAGAGACCAAGAAGGCTAGATATCCCATGTTCACCATCCTCCCATCAAACCCAAGGGAGAATTGCAGTGAAACACCATCATCGTGGCCCTGCAGACAGGCCAAGAACGGTCCCCACCCTGCATGAAGGAATACCTCCCTACACTCTACAAATTTAGGGATGGCCAAGAGGTCAACATAGGAGGAAGGATCATATTGTTTGGGCATGGTTATAGTGTGGAGGATGAGCAAAGGAGCGGAATTGGATAGAGGAGAAAATTTGGGCAGAGGACGAGTGCAATTGGGCAGAGGATGAGCACAACACAATGATCATGCATGAGTGAAATAATAATTGGAACTAACCCTCTGATTTTTAATGCTCTCAAGGTGGAAATGGTTGAATTCATTGATGAATTCATCACACACGAGTTGCCATGTGTGACTATGAATGCACCGATTTTGAATTCGAAGGGTGTCCTTTGGAGGAAATCGTAATGATGAGAGAACTAGATCAATGTCCAAGTATTTGACTTGGAGATTTGATCATAAAAATGTATTTAGAGATTGTATCATTTAACTATCAAATGCCATTTAATCCATCTCATCATACAACAAAACAATCAAATTAATTCAAACAATTTCTGGTTACTTGCAATCGTGGTCACTTACTGTGTGTGCGCACCTCATCCAATCCTTCATATGGCACGTCATGCAGTCGTCCACATAGCACCCCATATGGTCTTCCAAATGGCACTCCATATGAAACTCCATATGGCACTCCATATGGTACTCCTATGCAAAATGGAATTTGTTCATCCTGTAATGGAAGTTTTATCCATAACCCTCATTCTCAAACACTTTTTGAAAGTCATGGTGAAGAGGAGCAGAGATAGGATAAGAGTGTTCCATTGTTACTTGCTTTGTCATCGTTCTCACACATTATAACAATATGTTCCTCTATCTCAAGACATGTAACACAAGTCTGTAATGAACCGTCTATAAAAAAAACCCAGCTAAGTGGTCTGTCGAAGAAATGTACAACAAGTTTATAACACACAATAAATTTAGCATTCAAATAATAAAAAAAAACTGCTAATATAATAGCCCATATCATGAAAATAATATACATATTTTTTTACAAAGATTCTAATTCTTCTTCCCATGGATTATAGATATGCATTATTGTCATTTGTCAGCTCATGAAACCCCTCCCCCACTCCTAAGTATTGTGACACCTCACAATAAAAAAATATAGGAAACCAGTCAATTCTCCCAATAGCCGAATATTTACAGCTTGTTAAGTGTAGAGATAAATTTCACATATCAATTTGACGAGACGGTTAGAATATGGCCCCACCTATAGGATAAAACATCCTACATATAGTTAAGAAGAGGTAGGCGAGAGAGTTTTAGGATAGTCTCAAAGTTAGTTCCCAATGGAATATTTATGGAATTCATTAACCTTAGCTTAATCATACATACTTCTTGTCATCTTTGTCTACAAGTAATTCCGTACATTAGGACAAGTTTAGGATTTAGGAATTTCTTATTATTTTTTTGTCATATTATCATCCTCGCTAGGTAGAATGCCCCGCTACCAGCAAGCCTGTTCAGTACTTCGACGGGTTTACCTAGTCATACCACAGGTCGGTACCCATTGCCAACAGACCTATTCAGTATCCCAATGGGTTAGTCTCTTAAACCCTCAAATACTGGCCCTCCATCTTTTAATATTTTAATATAAATATTTCTCTATGCAAGAAGATGGGGGAACAACTCTGAAAAAAACTTTTGTTTTTCTCTTTTATTTTTTTATTTTTAGATTGGGATGGTATTTATGTTAGAGGATGACTCTCCTTTATGTATTCCTTAGAGATTGTCCTGATGTAGTGTTTACTTAAGCGGACATGGCCTATCTAAAGATATGGTATAATCAAGCATTTTTAGTGTGTAGTGGATGGTACCATTGGGAAAGAACAAAAAGGTATCTTTAGGCTCAACTCACTTTCTTCTTTTTTAAGTTATTGTGATGTTTCCATGGCTAACCGCTAATCAGACCTCCTTTTTACTCTTTAATAAAGATACTTTACTCACTTACTCATGGTTCTTGGGGAAACTGTACGAGTAACCTCTAAGTTTGATGGTTAAGGTATCACTTCCTCACTAGTGGTGAAGGTTTAAGAGCAACTACCATTAAAGATGCCTTGAGAAAAAGAAGATGGAAATATTTTAAAAAAAGTGGCTAATTATCGCAAGTCATTATTTAATTGATGCTTAGCAGACAACAAGGTTTAAATATACCAATATTTTGAAGGAAAATACTTTCCTTTATGTCTCCTTGAAATTGTCTACTCCTGGTGAAATAAATAGCTACATAAATCTCTAGAATTGTCTATCAACATTCTTCAAAATTATTTACATATGTATAGTCAAAAATTCAGAAAAACATTCAAGAACAAGGGGGAACTTCCCCATCTACTAAGGCCAATGCCTTGTCAGTTGACATGACCTATATAAAATCTTCTTTGGAAATGGGTCTGTGATAAAGTTTGAGTCAGTGTCCATTTACTATGAAGGAGACTTGTCGATCATCAATTGTTTTAATTTTCACATCCCCATTGTCATACACGATGAATACATCATAAGGAACCAACCACCGAGTGGTAAGTTTTCCTTTGAAAATTTTAAATCGGGAGTCAAACAAAAAATCCCAATCACCTGGTTGGAAGTGTTTCTTCTTAATAAACTTGTCATGCCACTTGCTCCTCTGGTTTTGGACTAATATTGTTCGTTGGATATAATCTTGCCTGATCTCATCCAACTCATTTAATTGTAGGGCTTGTTGTTTCTGAGCCTCATCTAAGTTTAATCCAAATTCTGTGGCAATACGGAAAGTCCTTACTTGAAATTTTATTTGTAGAAGTACTTGTTTCCCATACACTAGCTCATAAGGGGTATGCCTAGTGGTGTTTCTCCAGGTGGTCTGATATGCCCACAAAGCCTTTGGAAGCCTATCAGCCCAATCCCGATGATGAAACTAAACAATATTGGTTAAGATAACTTCCAGAACGTTGTTTGTGGACTCTACCTGACCATTAGCTTGTGGGTGATATGGAGAAGACTTGCAGTGTTTGATCCCATATTTTTCCATTAGTTCTCTCATCAACTTGGAAGTGAATTGAGTGCCTTGGTTTGTAACAATTTCACAAGGAACACCAAAGTGGGTAAATATGTCTTCATAAATGAATTCAAAAATGGATTTTTCGGTAGCCTTGAATAGGGCTTTTGCTTCTACCCACTTGGTGACATAATTTGTACAAACCAAAATATAATTTTTCTTACGAGACATGGGTGGAATTAGTCCTACAAAGTCAAGGGCCCATTTCTCGAAAGGTTCTATCATAACTTGGGAATGCAAGGGCATTTCGTTAGCTGACGTGGGTCTTCCTATCTTTTGACAACTATCAAAACTCCTCACATACTTGGCATCATCCTTAAAAATGCTAGGCCAATAGTAACTTGAATGTAACACCTTATATACTGTACGTTTGTTGGAAAAATGGCCACCACATGGTACATCATGACAACTTCGTAGGATTTTTGGTATCTCATCTTCTCGGACACATCTACAAATAATCAAGTCTAGACTATAACGAAAAAGGTCATGGCCAACCCAAGAGTAATTGGCACTTTGCGTAATAATTCTACGCTTTTCATGAGGTGAAAAATGATATGGTAACTTCCTAGTAGCCAAATAGTTTTCCATACCTGCAAACCATGGGGTATTTACAGAGAGGGAAAAAAGGTGCTTATCTCAGAAACTATCATCAACGAGAATATCACCATCCTCATGTTTTATGCGTGAAAGAAAATCAACTACCAAATTCTCCTTTCCAGGTCGGTTAAGGACAATGATATTGAACTCTTACAATAGAAAGAGCCACCTAGTCACTCGACCATTAGTAATGGGTTTATTCATGAGAAATCTAATGGAAGAGTGATTTGTATGTAAAAATAATTCATAACTTGTGATGTAGTGGCGAAACTTATTAATATAATGAACTACTACCAAGAATTCCTTTTCAATAACTGTATAGTTTAACTCGGCAGCGGACAAGTTCTTGCTCACAAAATAAATGGCATAGGGCTAATGGTCTTATTTCTGACCTAATACTCCTCCTATTGCAGTATCAGAGGCATCAATGGATATGTGAAATGGAAGATCCCAATTTCCCCCCCTAAGAACTGGTGCCACAGACAACTTGGATTTTAGAGTTTCAAAGTTGACACTGCCTAGTCCAAAGAAAATCAACATCCTTTATTAACAATCCAAACATGGGTGCAAAAATCTTTGTGAAATTTTCAATAAATCGCCGGTAGTATCCGACGTGTCCAAGAAAGCTTCTCACCTATTTTTGAGTCTTGGGGGGTGGAAGTCTAATGATGACCTCAATATTAGCAGGATCGACTTTAAACCCTACAGATGAAACATGATGTCCTAGAACCACTCCTTCAATCAACAACATTTTACATTTTTCATGACTTAAGGACATGTTCATTTCTTAGCATCTGATAAGGAATTTTTCTAAATTATCTAAGGCTTCCTGGTAAGTATTTCCATATACTGTAAATTCATCCATGTATACCTCCACACAATCATGAATAAGATAAGCAAATATCCCTAGTACTGCTCATTGAAATGTGGTAGGAGCATTACACAATCCAAATGGTAAGACCTTATAGGCATAGGTGCCCCAAGGACAAGTGAATGTAGTCTTGTCCTGATCCTCGGGTGCTATGAGAATTTGATTGTACCCACTATATCCATCTAAAAAGGAGAAATATTTATTTCTTGATAGGGTATCCAAGACTTGGTCAATGAAAGGAAGAGGAAAATAATCCTTCAGAGTGGCCTTGTTAAGCTCTCGAAAATCAACACAAATTCTCCATTTCCAGGTCACTTTCTTTGGAACCACTACAAGCTGGGATACCCATTTACTGTCGGAGATGGGGTAAATAAATCTGACATTCAATAACTTTTTTATCTCCTCTTTTAATATATCTTTGAGTGCCAGGTTCATCCTTCTCTGGGGTTGCCTAATAGGTGTTGGTGTGTTGGTGTGTTTGGGTGTAAACTCCTGCATCATCAACTGCTTGAAAACCATCATTTAGTATTTCCTTCTTAATGTTCTTAAGTATAGAAATATATTCATGTACATCACCTCCTTCAGTCAATTTTTGTTGGAGCAACTTTAATTGAAGATCAACTTTCTTTGATTCAGGCCGAGTATCAAATAAATCCTTAAAAAGTTTCAAAGCAGACCATGCATCAATAGTATTTTCAATATGGACATACATCTCATCATTAACGAAAGATTTGATGAGTGCTAATGCTTTGGAATTTTTAATTTCCCATTTCGCTAGTGTGGCTGCATCTGTAGGTTTATTTGGCTTAGTATCTTCATTACATATATCACGCCAAAGTTCATTATAAATGAGAGTTCTTTCAATGAGACATTTCTATGTCTTGTATGATTTTGTGCCTTCAAGTTTATCGGAGTCAAAGAACAAATTAATTAACTTTGACATTGTAGTGATGTCGTCTCTATGGTGGCTCTCAATGTTCACCCCAAATAAGACTTGCTTTCATTTAGAGTAAACAACTTTGTACATTTTGCGTACAAATACTTATGTCCAAAATCAAATATGCCTTGCTTAAATCATTAAATGGATAACATTCATGTTCTGATGGCTAGGGAAATTGAGAAGAAAAATCATGACATAAATCAGTCATAGCATGGAAGTGGGTAAGCTCAACACTTTCAGTCTGCTAGTTCTTGCAGTAGTTCCACTAAACCGTCCTGTTGCTGCACATGCTTCACCCATTGGGCCCTGATATGAAAATTTTCAATTATCTAATTAACTACATTCAGGTTGGAAATAATTCCTGTATTTCATCTACCTTTTTCTCACTTGAAAACGAAGATGCAACAAAAGTGATAAAATGAGTTATCAAAAAACCTGAACCCAAATATTTTTTTTTAAGATAAATTCCTACTTTTCCTTTAACCACAACTAATACACATATCAAATATTGAATCTGGATTTGAAGTCTTTAGGAGAGCTGAAGTATATGTTAATTTTGTAGATGAAAAACAAATAAACGACAAGGAAGATGCAACATCCAATCTATCCACTTATGACTTTACTAATATCTGGTGATTTCAATTCTTAAACTTTGAAGAGAGCACTTAGATTCAAGCAATCACATTTATAGGAATCGTATTTTCTGAGGCTACACTCTTTCCAGAAACTTCAAAATGAGATCGCTCAACCTTCTCTTTCACATAGAGTATGACCATGATTTTAACACACAGAAATAGTTTGCTTTCAAGACATATTTCCAGTCAACAATTCATAAAAGAAAACTCTAGTTTCCTCAATCTTGACCATGCATTGGTCAACAACCAACTAGGTACATTCAATAAAAATTGAATGTGTCAATGTTTCTCGACGTAGAGCAGTTCCCACGACAACAAATCCTCAATTCATATACATTCAACATAATTCAACCCTCAATATCCTTCTCTCAATTACGTTTTAACAACACAGATATATAGCCTGTAATATCTCTG
The DNA here is from genome assembly GCA_009831015.1 of Picea engelmannii. Lineage (NCBI taxonomy): Eukaryota > Viridiplantae > Streptophyta > Pinopsida > Pinales > Pinaceae > Picea > Picea engelmannii. Next base: position 13,700 of record WSFP011461277.1, read on the forward strand.
CTTTACATTTAATATATTTAACAAAAAAAAATTATCGTTATATTTCATTTCACACATCTCCCATTCCATAGAAAGCATACATGGTGGAGCACCTATAATAAAGAAAAAGCGATATGACAGGAGGCCTTTGAATCTTTAATAGAACACAACGAGTGAGTTGAGGTTGCGTCTGCCTCTCATGGCTGGTAGCTGAGTTTGTTAAAAATAATAATATATCTCGAAGTTCACAATGCAACTTCCTAGATACACTTTGCCAATGGAAATCAAGGTTTGCCAATGGAGCAATGAAATAATTGCAGAAACAAAAAATTTCTTTTCCTTTAAAAAAATGAACAATTAACTGACCAATTTACTGACCAATTTACTGACAGAGTGCGCCGACGTTTTTCCTTAACATGTAGAGATGGAATCACCTCCTCACATAAGATAATCTCCTCCTCACATCAGCTGCATTACTGGAGCTTTGATACCAGAATAATGGCAGAAGTGTCCTCAGACACACACTTTTATTAAATAGGAAAATAAATTACATATGAGAATTTGCAAGAGTTTACACCCGAACACACCAACACTCTTGCAATGAGATATATATAAGCTAAATGTCCTAACAAATTCTACTTATGGATCACTTTTTAAATAAACAAGTGTCCATTTACAATAAATGCCATCGTAACAATCTTCTAACTATACTCCTAATTTAGAGCCAAAGATACGACACCTTTCTAGAGTCATATCTTTCAAAAAAATAGTCTATTTCTAAATGTCTCCATTTATTAATCAAATATTCTAGATTATTAATTTAATATTCTAAATTAATAATTATTTTGTCCTAACTTTTTAAACTATAATATTTGTATTTTGGATCATCTAACAGTTTCTTTTTAATATTTAGGGTGTCCAACTAGGAACCTATTGTGCTTAAGATATCCGTTTTGAATTTCTCTAAAAGGTTCCCTATATCTAACCTTGTGATACCACCTGAACTAACTGGTTTTAAGTTTATACTATAAGGATCTCAAACATTCTTCCCTATTTTATCTCTACTCCTCAAGTAATTCTTACACATTTCACATATTTCGGCAAATGGTTTATGGGAGATTTCACCTGATGCCATCAGGTTAAGTATCTCTAGGTATTCCTCTGAAATCCCTTTAAGGAAAAGAGCCCTGACTGCATCATCTGGAAGGTCATGGTACTTCAATTTCTGTGAGATATAAGAAAACCGTTCCATATAATCCTCGAGATTCTCATCCTCTAATTGTTGTATTTTGAAAATATCATTACGAGAATCCTTGGAATTGTAGTAGTCTTGGTATTTCTTAATAAATGTATCTTTCATGGGTTCCCAAGATCTAATACTGGACTCTTCCAACCCCATGCACCATCTTAGTGCAGAGTCCTTGAGGGTGGCAGGAATTTTTTTTAGTTTCTGGGCATCTTGTAAGTAATTGTAGATCCTACACAAGATGCCGAACTCAAATAGGAAGGTATCCGGGTCTTCACTTATTTTACCGTAAAAGGTGGGCAGTGTTGAGAGTAGAATGTTTTTCATATTGAGATTCTGTGTGGTGTCCAAAATTGGAAACCCGAAGGTGGTTTTGGTTTGGTTTCCATCTTCTTCTCCCTCCTCGTTTCTTACATGGTTGTGATCCTCTTGATAATCCATACTGGTTTGTTTTCCAAAAAGAGAGTACCTAGATAGTTTTATTCTTGAAGATAACAAGGTATCCAAAGGTTCTTTTCTAAGAAAGGTATCCCTTTGATGTGAAGGTCTTCCTACTACTTGGATTTTCGGGACTCTACTCAAGCCGGTTGAAATTATGGTGCCAAGGTTTCTATTTCATAGCGCTCTCTATTTTAGTATCTTTAGAGATTGCTTTATCTCTTTGGGTTGATCTAACCCCTACTTTCCGGTATCGGTCTGCAGAGTTTATGAGTGGAGTGTTCCTTCCCCCAAAAAGGTCAGAAGGAACCTTGGTTGAAAAGTTTGGTTTGGTTTTAATGTATCTGCCCGTTGGTTCCCTAGGTTTGTTCATGAAAGTAAATAAAAAATAAAAACCACCATTGGGTTTGGGGGAACCTACTATAACAGATGCACATGTTCTTACCTCTCGTCTTAAAGTTCCCTTTCCACCAAACTAATGCTAAGGTTTAGAAATGATCTATCTCCTAACTATTTCCTACCTTAAGACAAATCCCCGACAACGATGCCAAAAATGATGGGTGTTCTATATGCACTAAATCTCTCAATTAAATTGTCAACCCGAGGTAAGTAAACTTAGAGTTGTAGCACTATATGTGCCAAGGAAAACAATCTAGAGGAAGTATTGTCTATCTAAGGGGATGGTCTATCTAAGGATTAATTTATTTAAGAAAATACTATAAATTAGAAAATCCTATTAAAGAACTTGAACTATTTACCCTAAGCATATTTAAACAATGGATCGATGGATTATTCCTAAAGAATCAAATCAAACCCTAATTTGAACAAGTTAACCTATTCAATCTAATGAGAAACAACAAGTAAATTACTTTGATCTTTTATCTTTAAACAAATAAGCATTCAAACAACTAACCTATCAAAACTTATTCAGCAAGTAAACTCATCAAAACTATTCAACAAGAAAACTCATCGAAACTATTCAACAAGTAAACTCTATTCTTAAAACAAAACTCATAATAATTTCTAATTTGCAAAGGAGAAATCTTAACCTACTTAATCAAAAGCATCATGACGGTATTAAAAAATTAATCAGAACTATTCTTAATTTGCAATAACAAGAAACTCAAAGATGATGATTATGTCTTCGGTGCCTAATAACATCATGATGGCATTTGACGATTAGTGATAGTTCAAGAAGAATTAATTCAATGTTGACTTCTACAGAGAAATGAAAAGTATGAATCAAGCAATCTAACGAAAGCTTTTCCATCATATAAGAGACATTAAACATCCTGAAAATCCATGTGATCTCTTAGTTTCATGCATTAATCATAGATGATAAGAAAACACTCTTATACTTAATTCAAATGCACTCTTATGCTAACTCAAGTAAATTCACAAAGTTACAAACTTATGACTAAAAAGATTAATTCAAATTCAAACTTCTAATTAAAATCACAACTCAAATCTAAAGCTTATTTCTATCATTAAAAACTCAAATTTCAAACTAACATGCTTGTAAAAACATACTCCTACTTCTATCCTAGCACACTAAAACAAGATTGATAAACAAATAGATTCATGAAAGCATAACTAAAAATGAGAATTAAATCAATTAACAAAACTTGCAATTATTAATCCATCGAAACTTGCAAAAGAAACTCTGTACTCTGTATTAAACTAATACTATGTTCTAAAGACTACTCTGTTTCAACTTCTAGAAATTAATTTGACACTTTAACATACCATATAAGTTAGCAGCTTGCAAGCCAATCACTAAGAAATAAAATACACAACATAATAGATAACTATCTCCTACAAGGAACCTGCAAAAGAGAAATTAGGTAATTAAATGATGAACAACAAACACAGTATGAAAATTACAAAATACATATAACAACGAAATAAAATGAATTATAACTACACAACTGAAATACATGATTTATCTATATAAGTATTCACCCAGACCACTGGTGGGGCCCCCTGCAGGTCGTGGCTACTCCTCAACGACAAATCGCAAGCTCAAATCAACACGATTCTGTCATTAACTTATAAAAACGCATTCTGAACATAAGTTTGCAGAGATGTCTCAATTACACAATGAAATGTATTCTATAAATTCTGTCTTTGGTCTAGCCACTAATGGTGGTATTTATAATGATTACAGTTTGAGAGGTCGACCATTGGAAGAGTCAACCTCCTCTAAAAATGGTAAATCACATTAAATGCGCTCTAATAGTCTTTGTCTTCTAGAAACTGAATGAGACACTCAATGATTAGCATAACTGCTTAATCCAAGATGTCAAGATATCAGTAGCTGGAGGCCATAAGGGGTCACAAAACCCAGGTCGCCGATTCTCCCAACATAGGCTACCAATACGCCATCCGCCAACTCGCCTATGCTCCAAGTGTTGGATCGCGTGCCAGATGAAGTATCAGATCAAGTGCTGGATGAAGTGCCGAACGAGCTACCATATGGAAAATTGGATTGCGAATTCTCCATGTGACACACATATCACACATTAGATCCTCATAATCATCAAATAAAACTGAATCTAACTCAAAACCAGTGCAAAACATCAATTGTGCATACCTGTTAGAAAGCCATGATGAATTGATACAAAATCCTTCAAAAACTTCTTCAAAATGGTCAATAATATATATAATACCAGTGCAAAAAGGATTCAATCATCACCACAAAACAATCAAAACACAATCCCAACAAATGGCCATATACTTATTTGTAGGTTAAGAGATATCTTGAAGAAAGATGATGCTAGTAGAATAAATTGGGTGATAACACCATGTTTCAAAGGTTAAGTAGCGACATATTTAATTCTCAATCATTTGAACCTCTAATGAGGTAGCCAATATATAAAATTTTAGTTTAGTTTTAATACTATTACATATTGTTTAACTCTAACGTCTTAGGCGTATCTATTTGATCTCATACATAATATATTTTGGTTTGTATGTTTTAAAAATAATAATTCCCTCTTTGTTTTTGGTCGACAACGCAACTATTTTGTTGTTATGAGAAGAGTTTAAAACATTCTATTATTTTTTTTTGAGCCAAGACACCTTGGTCAATGGCTTCACACAGTTTCCATTAACGTTTAATCCATCATTTATTGAAATGAAGTTTGGTTATAATACTGCATTATATTATTTTCAACCATGGGTTTTCTTTCATCATTATCCTTATTTATCTCTGAACCATATTCTATATTAAAATGGTTTATGATTATGAGGTTTTCCAGTATTGTTTTGACTTTGGTTTGGTTTGGAAATAAATATTTCATCTCTTTTTTCTTTGTATTTTACTGATAACAAACTGCATTGTTTATTGTGCAAAATGATTCTTTTTATTCTTAATCAAGAACATTTTTATTTTGATAAACAAATAATCTTGTTTGAAAATAATAGGTGAATAAACACACACACACACACACACACACACACACACACACACA
>WSFP011461278.1:0-18834 GCA_009831015.1 Picea engelmannii
AAAATAAAACTATTTCATATAAAAAGCTATTTTATATTTTGTTAATAAAAATCTTGTTTATTTCATATAGCTACATATTATCTAAATATGGTTAGTGTACATTTATATCCATTATTTATTAACATTTTATGTAATTAATTATTTTTTTTTATTAAAAAATTTAGTATCTTTTCAAAATAGTAAAGGTAAATAAATGATGGAACATTGTTTAAATTATAATAAATTATTTAAACAATTTATGTCATTAACTTTTTCTCTATAGTAGAGTAAAACTAAATAATATTTCCATAAGTCATACTCTTAATAGGTGAAACATGTAATGTTTTTGGAGCTAAATATTGAGAACAAGTTGTGTTTAATAGTTTAACCATTCTTTTTAGAATATAATTACTTTACAATATATGTGTTTAGATTTACTTTATTTTAATAAACAAAAATAGTTATCCATATGTTTTCTTATGTGTCATTTAGTTAAGTGTTTGTTTTTTTCCATAAAATAACAAATTCAAAGTCCAATAAGTCTTCTCATTTAGGCAAGTTTCCATCAAACAACAAATTCAAAATTATCTACTATAAAACAATGTAGACATGCTCTAAGATAATGTGGAAGTCATGCTATTCTTTTAGAAAATTTCCACCTAATGGCCATGGAATGAATTAAGTTATCATGATTCACAATAGAGCATCCACTTATTCATATGATGTCTTAACTAATATTATAGCTTAGTGTGTATAAAAGAAAGTATTCTCTAACATTTAGAGCATCCACTTATTCATATGATGTCTTAACTAATATTATAGCTTAGTGTGTATAAAAGAAAGTATTCTCTAACATTTACTTTTGTATTTGTCCTTAAGAGTTTAACATAACATAAAATATCAACATTGTATATTTGTGAGACAAACATTACATCTTGATCTTCCATACAACAAACTTCATTCCATCAAAATATAATCATTGCCACATTTTCTTTTGATTATGTTTAATAAAGTTATACAAATTAAATATCAAAATTGAAAATCAAAATCTTTTAAAATCAAATTACAGAAACATTTGATTAGAAACATTTGATTAGGAAGTCAAGATTTCTAATTTTTTATTTTTAAATAATTATTTGTTAATATTATTGGATAGTCAACTTTCTATTATTAATTTTAAATATGAATAATACCATATTCATGATTTTTATTTTTTTATTTTTTAAATAATTATTAATGTTGAAATAATTATTTATTTTAATATTATTTTTTCATCATCAATTTTATATTAAAATAAAGAACGATAAATCCAAAATTATTTATTAATATAATTAATTTATTATTAACTTTTTACTAATTTTTTTTTTACCTTGATTATAAATCAAAATTCTTTAAAATCAAATTACATAAATATTTTATATATTTTAATTCGTTATGGGGAAATATATAGTAAAGGTTGAACATGTAATTTTTTATTATTTTAAAATAAGTATTACAGTGAAAAAATTATTTGTTAATATTATTTTAAAGTCAATTTCTTATTATTTTATTATTAATTTTAAAAATAAATATATGCAAGATTTATGCCGTTTATTATCTTTATTTAATTATAATGTTTAGTTGATATTAAATTTTGATAGGAAAAAATGTGGTGTGATAAAGAGTTAGAAGAAAAAAGAAAAATAAAGTATTATAAAGATGTAATCAACTCTAATCTAGAAGATCAAAATTATCTATTGTTTTGCCAAGTGTAAAGAAAAAATAAGCATTGCTAAGATAAGAACAAATTCTCACTATCTCCATAGTGAAACTGGGCTTGGTCAATTCCTAAAAGGCCATGGGATGAAAGAGTGTGTCACCTTTGTGACACTAAGAAGGTTGAAGATGAAAAGCACACCTTTGTGACACTAAGAAGGTTGAAGATGAAAATCACTTTCTCTTAGATTGTCCAGCCTATACCCATATTAGATCTCATTTTCAAAATATTGATCACACTACCAACCTTCCTAACCTCTTAACTCTACAAAAGTATGGTGATCTTGGAAAGCTTCTCTTAATACTTTTTTAGCACAGAAACAAAATTCTAAAGAATTACAAGTAATCACTTACCCTCTTAAGATTCAATAGACCAATTAAATCTTAGTGAAAGTTAATCATCATCATCATCATCATTATCTTCTATTATAAAAAATAATTTTTATTTAACTAATAAACCATAACTAAATTTATGAATTCTTACTTTCTTCTTTAAAAAAAATATTTCACAATCTAAATCATTAAAAATTCCTTTATATAATATTATTTACATCAAATACCATCCATCTTAACGGCGGGGACTGGTGGCACGTAATCTGAAGGAAGTATTGTCTTTGACCAATTAATATATACTTTATTGAAAGGAATGGTCACATTGCCAATGGAGTAAGGCTTTCGAAGTGCATGAATAACGACATTGTATTAATGTGACGTGCCATCCAGTTATTATGATTGGCCGAGCGTTTAAAATTTTACCATCAATATATCAATAATTTAATAATTGACTTAGAAAATTTTATATTTTTAATTTAATATTAGGTCCTATTTTGAAATATAATAGTGGAGACTATAAAGTATCCAACATTTTGAAATATTAGTGAGAAATTTTAAATTATGTTTTAATTTTAAGTTTTTTTTTAATTGTAATTTGTTTTCAAGGATAAAAAGATTTTATAGTTTTTAAGTTCACAAAGTACAAAAATAAAAAAAAATATAAATGTATATTACACTTACAAGAATACAATTACACATTGTATTCACTGTAAGGTTTTTGGTTACAAGGGCGGGAAGACCCTCGCTTAAGTTTTTAAGGAGATGGAACTGGGGTTACTTCGACATCCAAGTGTTGCACTAGTTGGGAAAGTGAGTGTCTTGGGCATGCGAACACGTCATGGGGTTTTCCCAAGTATGAAGCGACCAAGAGATTAGGGCGCGTTGGCATAAGGAGTGCACCAAGGTTGGAGCACATTAGTTGATGAGCGTGTGAGATCGTTTTGGCGACCGGTTTCGTGAAGCAACATGACGATTTGTTTGGGAGACCGGGTCTGCAAAGTGGCACGACACCCCCAAAGGACACGACAATTCACAAAGGTGGCCTTTGGAGTCCCTATAAGAAAACAAGGGCTCACAACCAAGGAAGACGGATTTGAAGAAAATGAGAGAAAGATCAACTCTGTTATTCTAAGGAAAACTTAGATGAAGAGGGGCGAGCTCCCTCAAGGAGCCAAGTCGTTCCACATGGGAGGACTTGTGTTTCCGTGAGGTGACTCGGTGGACAAAGTTGGGGGGACCTTCTATTTGGTTGAGTTTGGGGTAAGTCTTTTCACAAGTCTAAGGAGGCATTCTAGGAGACAAAATCTCATGTCTGTGTTAACTTGGTGAAGTTTGTTGTAACAAAGAGACAACAAGTTTGTGGTTGAGGGCACGCCTGAGGTGCACCATAGGAGGTTGCAGAGACGGTTGCAACATAGAGTCTTGGTGTGACGAATCTATGTATGAGTGTCTTGGTGAGGTGAGGCGAGTCGTACGACTTTGCCCAGTTGTAAACTAAGCCAATAGTGCTCATATTGTAATTGTTTCACAATAACAAAGACTTAGTCAGGTTTTAGGCATGGTTTGTGCCATCTGCACTATTTTTGTGTATGTATTTTGTTTGTTCCACAATTGTTCTCTTGGTTTCTCATGTTCATGGATGTATTCTTATATATGACTAAGTTTTAAGTGCTTAACAATTTTCGAAGTATACAAGAGTTTCATTAGAGTAGGAGTGTCACTTGTCGGTAGCCTACAACGAAGTATGGGTATGTTGTAGGTGAAGAGGCATAGTCTGGACAAAGTATCCTTGGTGTTGATAAGTAGAAAAGTGAGAAATGTCACGATGCCACACGCCCTTAAGAGGTGCGTGATCACAAGATTCAATTAGGCGCACTACGGGGACGTGACAAATGGTATCAAAGCATGTTTGTTATAGATTTTGGAGAAGGGTTGGGGAGATCTTAATCACTATCTTGATGATAGATGGTGTCATAGAAGGTTTATCTCTTCACCACTACTATAGTCAGAATGGTGGTGTTGAGGCACAGTGTAGTTGATTTCACAGTTTTTTGTGAAGACAGTTCAATGGGAACGTTCACAGACTTGGTGAACCGTTCGGTGGAGAGAACTGGTTCATTGTAGACTTTGCATCAGAGTGACGACAAAGTTTCGGTTGACAGTGTGGTGGAAGGTTGATCTGGGTGTACACCTTGCACAGGACAAGAACAAAGTTTGTGGTGAAACAAAGCACTTGGAAAGGGTGGGTGATCACATAACTCATCACAGAGTTCATCATTAAACTTGTTGCATAATTTATCATAGAGGTAGTTTGGGCATAGACTTGGTGAAGTTTCGGTAAGGTTGACCGACCATTTGTAGAGACAATCTGGGGGAAAACTTAGTTGGTTTGGGATAGAATTCAGTGCAGGACATGTTGTGCACACCTTGGAGAGACTAGGTGCATATTTGGTTGGGTGAATTGAACACTTGGACAAGGCATATGAACGAAAGATTTATCGCACGACTTGTCGCATATCTAACTGCAGAAATGATCGCAGAAGAAAAATTAGAGGGTGATCACCGAAGTGATTGCGAAGGGGAGTAGTTATGTTAGGGACTTAACCTACCTAACCCCTCAAGTAGGTAGAATAATATATTTCCATGTAATAAAGGTCAATATTAATAAGGCCTAGCAATAAGGAGGAATAAGTCAAATGTAAGAAGACCTAATAGAAGCTTTCGCTTCTAGAAGGATCTTCCTCTAGATTGTTCTTCTGGATATATAGATTTAGTATAAATAAGAGTAGAGGGTATGAGAAGTATTTTCTTGGATATTATTGTAATAGAGCTCTGCTCTGCTGGAGGTTTCTCCCTCGCAGAGGCAAGTGAACATTGCTATCATTAATCAAGGTGCTTTTTCTGGTGTTATTATGGTATTATTCTGGTATTGTTCTGGTTATATCATTGTTGTTCTGCCATTTCTAGCTAAAATATTTCTGTTATGCACACGATTTTATATCTGGAATACTACAAGTGGTATCATAACACTTTCCTCGACAGAAAATTATGGATTAATTTTTTTCCAGGGTAGAGACGTATTTTGACATTTTAAAACTTCATAGATCTATGATTACATGCATAAACCTGCGGTCAGGGAGTAATACACACAGGAAATACAAGAGGTACTCAAGCACACATTTGTTGGCCACCCTTGTAACCCCTGTTGGTACCCCTTCGAGTGGTAGCGCATCAAATAAAACCTGTATATGGATCAACCTAGATCTCTTGAAGCCCTCCATAGATAAATTGATTGGTCACCTGGCTGCTATAGTGCCACTGAGAACAACACTTGGGAAGATACTCTCTAGTACATGGGTATTCCGGTAGTATGACTAAGGGAAAGGTCTAGCCTCCTTAGTTGGTTCCCTGAGATATTAGGTCGAGTACTACTATTGGATCCCACACGTATATTATATAGCTATAGTATAGGGAAAACCCTTGTCTGTAGAGACCATGAATACCCTACCCCTTGGGACAGAAACAAAACCAGAACAAACAAGATCTATTGTCGCGCAACTATGCCTTCTACATTCTGGTTACAAAATTACTACACATTTCTTCCTGTTAAGCATTTGGGAATTTCATCACTGCAATATTATTCAGGCTGGAGTATAACCCCATAGGAGTTAAAAAAAAGAAAAGAATAGTGGTACCTCCGACACACTTATTTGGGACCTATCCCATTGGATTCCCCTTTTATCCCTAACCATAGTCAAACCTTTCATTCTTAATCCTTTTCTTTCAGTGGACCTGACCCCTTCTCAACTTCCCTATTTTGCTGCCTATTCCATTATATTTCCTTCTCTCCCTGATTGTTTTGGTACCTATTAGTTATAAGTCTTTTTTTGTGGTCCCACCCACCCATTTTTCCTTACCCGCACTTCCCCTCTCCAAATGGCCACCACTCACAAACAAGACCTGCAAGCTTCCATCAATCAAGCCCATGACTCCATCCAACATATGACATCTGAGATTGGCTCTACCAATTCCTACATTGCACAATTCGAGACTCAATTCCAACACAAATTTGACACCATGGAAGCCAAATTCATGAACCAATTTAACACCCTCCAGTATGTTGTCAATCAATTGTTGAACCACCCTTCGGGTCCTTCCTCCTCAGACCAACCAGATGTTGTTGATTCCTCTCATTCTCTACATTTTCAATCCAACTCCTTTCATCGTGACCCCCGTCTTCCCCGCGTCGAGGTCAATAAATTTGATGGATTTGATCCTATGGGTTGGGTCACTCAAATGGAGCATTATTTTTCTCTGCATGGTATTATTGATGTGTTGGCCAAAATTCACTATGTTGTCCTCTATCTAGATCCTGAACAATGGAAATTGTGGCAATGGAATAAAAATTTACGTCAAGGGTATATTTCTGGACCCAGTTTGTTGTAGAGCTCTATGACTACTTTGACATTGATACCCACTATCTCGGTCGTTTGACCAAGTTGAAAAAATCAGGCACAATGGAAGACTTTGTAACTTCTTTTGAGCATTTGGCCTTTTGAACTGAAGGCATGTTAGATTCTTTCTTCTGTGAATGATTTATCAGTTGCCTAAAGGATGAAATTCGATCCCAGGTTCTCATGGCCCGCCCTTAGACTTGGTTGGAAGCTACTAAACGTGATAAAGAGGCCCAACAAGTTTTTTTTTCCCAGAACAAAAAACCCTCTTTTGTTCCTCGCCCTAGACACACTAATCCTAACCCCCCTGTCACTCCCCTCAAGGTCCAGAAATTAACTAGGGCTGAAATGGTTGAACGCCAACTGAAGGGTATTTTCTATAATTGTGATGAAAATATTTTCCGGGGCACAAGTGTAAGGAATAAAAAAAAATTATGGCCATTTCCGAAGATGTTCCTGAAGAAGATGTGAAAATTCCACTTGTTGAAGATCCCTCCCTTCCCGATGCTACCCAGGAGCCCACTGACCCATCTGAAGTTGAACCACTCATTTCCTTGCATTCCCTCATTAGATTCTCTACTCCATAAACCCTCAAGCTCATTGGCTATATTAAGCATAAGAATGTCATCATCCTTGTTGACAGTGGTAGCACCAACAATTTTATTCATCGTCACATTGCCCAGAAAACCAATTTCTATATTCGTGCTATCAATAATTTTCAAAACATGATAGCCAATGGTGGGTCCATGAAATGTGGTGGGATTTTTTTAAATGTGTGTCTTCAAATTGGAAATTATGACCCGAAATATCATATGTGTGCCATTGAAATGGGTGGTTGTGACATTGTGCTAGGTGTTGAATGGTTACACACTTTGGGTCCCATTCTTATGGATTTTAAGGAATTAACCATGCAATTTCAACACCAGGGACAAAGGTATCACTTCCAAGGTCTCACGGCTAGTTCTCTGAGATCATCAGTTCCCATTGCATGGAAAATTTCCTCAAGAAAGTCCACTCCGGTATTATTGCTCAATTCCATTCTATTCAAGTGGTTGAGACACGCTCTGTGCATCTTGACCTCCAAGCTATTCTCTCCAAACACCAAGATATTTTTTCCACTTCTTAGGGACTTCCGCCTTCTCATGGTGTTCATGATCATTCCATACCCATTTTTCCTGGAATTCTTCCTCCCAATGTTCTCCCTTATCTTCATCCCTTTGCCAAAAATGAATGAAATTGAGAAAATAGTGCAGGAATTTCTCCAAGTGGGTGTTATCCGCCCCAGTACCGGCCCTTATTCTTCTCCTGTGGTCATGGTACTTAAGAAAGAAGGTACCTGGTGCATGTATCCTAACTTTCATGCCCTCAATAAACTCACCATCAACGACAAGTTTCCCATTCATGTCATTGATGATCTCTTGGATGGGTTGAGTGGTACTCAGTACTTCACTAGACTTTATCTTTGTTTTGGATACCACCATATGCGTATGCAATATGTTGACATCCACAAGACTACCTTTCAAACTCATTAGGTTCACTATGAGTTCTTGGTCATGCCCTTTGGTTTGTGTAATTCCCTCTCCACCTTCCAAAGCCTCATGAATCATGTCTTCCGTCCTTTTCTCTGTCATTTTGTTTTAGTTTTGTTTTATTATATTCTCATCTATAGTAAATCTTATCAATCCCATCTTTCCCATGTGGATCAAGTTCTACATCTATTCTCTCAACATCAAATTTTCCTCAAACACTCTAAATGTTCCTTTGGAACCTTATAAGTTGAGTACTTGGGTCATATTATTGGCAAGGATGGTGTCTGGGTGGATCCTAAGAAGATTCAAGCATTGTAGGATTGGCCGCACCCCAGGATTATCAAAATATTGTGTGTTTTTCTGGGTTTAACAAGCTATTATTGCAATTTTGTTCAGAATTATGGAAAGATTGGGGCGCCTCTCACTACTTTCCTTAAAAATAATTCTTTCACTTGGACTCTCGCAACTGATCATGCCTTTCAAGAATTGAAGGAGGCTATGTGCACTACTCCAGTCTTGGATCTTCTTGATTTCACAAAGAACTTTGTCCTAAAATGTGATGCCTCTGGGAGAGGAATTGGAGCAGTCCTCATCCAAGAGGGTAGACCTTTGGCCTTTACCAACAAACAATTGTCAGAACGCCATTTGGGCCAATCAATCTATGAAAAGGAAATGTTGGTTATTCTGCATGCAGTGGATCTATGGCACCCTTATCTCTTGGGGAAATGCTTCCAAATTAAGACAGATCATCAAAGCCTCAAGTATTTTCTGGAGAAACGACCTTCCTCTCTAGAGAAACAAAAATGGGTAACTAAGCTCTTTGGTTATGATTTTGAGATCATTCACAAGAAAGGCAAAGAAAATGTGGTTGCTGACGCTCTTTCTTGAAAATATGAATATGAAGGGACCATTTTCTCCCTATCCTTCATTATACCAGATTAGCTCCAAGTTTTTCTCTAGGAATGGCTACAAGATCCTAAAATTTTGCATCTGATCCAACAATTATAAGACAATTCTCCATTTTCCCTAGGGTACTCTTAGCATAATGATGAGATTTTCTGCAAAGGTTGTTTGTATTTAAGTAAACAATCACAACTTAAATCCATGGTTCTTTTTGAGCTTCATGCTACACCCACAACTGGGCAATTAGGGTTTAACAAAACCTATGACATGGTCAAACGTTATTTTTTCTGGGATGGTATGAAAAAGGAAGTTCACACTTTTGTGGTAGAATGTGATGTTTGTCAACGTAACAAGGGAGAAACAATCAAATTCCCTAGAACACTCCAACCTCTTTTGATTCCACCCGCTATTTGGAGGGAAATATCTATGGACTTTATTGCGGGATTACCTAAATCAGAAAATAAGTCAGTCATCATGGTGGTAGTTGATTGTCTTTCCAAGTATGCTCATTTATGTGCTCTTCAACATCCATTTACTACATCCACTGTGGATCAACTTTTCATGGATCATGTCTTCAAGATTCATGGCATGCCTCATTCTATTGTTTCTGATCGAGATCCTACTTTCACTAGCAATTTTTGGCAAGAACTATTTAGGTTATAGGGCACCCAATTGCATCTCAGCACCACCTATCATCCCTGGACTGATGGTCAAACTGAAGTCGCCAACAAGTGTTTGGAGAATTATTTTAGGTTTTTTTCCTCTGAAAGGAAAAATCAATGGGCTTAATGGTTACCATTAGCTAAATGGTGGTACAACACTTCTTACCATACATCTACTCACATGACTTCTTTTGAAGCAGTATTTGGACAAAAGCCACCTTTCGTTCTCTCCTAAATTCCAGGTGTCTCGAAGGTTCAGGCGGTTGACCAAACGCTTATAGTTCGAGAAGATATTATTTATATCCTCAAAGATAATTTGGTCATGGCTCATAATCGCATGAAGCAACAAGTCGATCAAGGTCGCTCAGAACGTCAATTTGTTGAAGGAGACCATGTATTTCTTTGACTGCAACCTTATAAACAAACTTCACTCAAGGCCGAACATTGTCAGAGATTGATGCCCAAATTTTATGGTCCTTATATAGTTCTCAAGCATGTGGGATAGGTGGCCTATCAATTAGCTTTTCCTAGTTCTTCTAACTCCATCTTGATTTTCATGTCTCCTGCTTAAAGAAGGTGATTGGAACTAAGTGTCAAACTCAAACCATCCTTCCCTATTTGGATGAAGAAGGATCCATCTGGTTGCAGCCACAATCAATTTTGGACCAGCATGAGCGTCGTCTTTGTCAACGCACCATCAAGTAAGTGTTATTCTAGTGGAAATATACAAATCTAGTAGATGCCACCTGGGAGCTAGCTAACATTCCACAACAATTTCCTCATCTCAATCCTTGAGGACAAGGATGATTTTAAGGGGGAGGGCATGTTAGGGACCTAACCTACCTAACCCCTCAAGTAGGCAGAATAATATATTTCCATGTAATAAAGATCAATATTAATAAGGCCTATCAATAAGTAGGAATAAGTCAAATGTAAGAAGACCTAATAGAAGCTTCTGCTTCTAGAAGGATCTTCCTCTAGATTTTTCTTCTGGATAGATAGATTTAGTATAAATAAGAGTATAGGATATGAGAATTTTTGTCTTGGATATTATTGTAATAGAACTCTGCTTCGCTAGAGGTTTCCCCCTTGAAGGGGCAAGTGAACATTGCTATCATTAATCAATGTGCTCTTTCTTATGTTAATATGGTATTATTCTGGTATTGTTCTGGTTATATCATTGTTGTTCTGCCATTTCGAGCTAAAATGTTTATATTTTGCATACGCTTTTATATATGGAATACTACATGTTCTAGGTTGCAACAAGGTGAAGAACTTGGGTGTATTAGATGGACTAGGGAAACCTATATCAGCTTCGCAACATGCAGTTGGTTGAGAATGTTTCCATAATTATGTCTCTGTGTCCTGCATCGTTGAGAACAATAGTTGAGTTGAGTTGGGTTGTTGGAGGAGTGGGTTGTTCACAACCTTCAGATGAGGTGACTATTCATAGAGTTACGATATCCAGTTAACAATTGTATGACTTGACAATCGAGAAGTGGGTGTTGTTGATATTATGGTAGATGCGGGAGGTATTTACCTCCACATGTAAACTTGACGAGAATAGAATATTCCATAAAGCAAGAAGAAACCCTAATTGATTGGTTAATAACCCTATAAGACAAGTCGGCTCAAGGGAATGACTTGTATTAGGTTGTTAGTCTCGAAGAGAAGAAGTCAGCTAAATGAAATAATATAAACTAAATAATTAGTACCCATAATGAGAAGTCGGCCCAGACAATCTGCCAGATTTAGTATAAAAACAGGAGGCCGGTCTTGATTCTGGAAAGCATTCTCAGAATTGAAGAGCACACTTGTGCGCACTGCAGTTGGGCAGTTTTGTGCGCAAGTTTGGAGGAGAGTTGCCGTTGCAGCTGCTGCAGCTAGCATTTTTTCGTTTTGGCTTGGACTATCTCTTGGTTATGGTTTGGACTATCTGATCAACTCTTTTTTGGTGCGCTATCCTTGGAGAAAGGTGCGATACCCTTTGTTTGGCTATCTAGCCTAGGGTTTTCTTCCAAAATGATTCTCTGTCAAGGTTAAGGTGCTCGGAGGGTTTCTTCGGCCTATGGTTGGGTGACAATAGTGATATTTTCTATGGTAAAACGAGCACATTCTAATAGGTGCATGGTGTCTTGAAGTAGAGGTAGTCAAGGTGCAGATTTGTCAAGTCATTGGAGATGAGTTCGGCCAGTTGCATGCAAAATTTGGGACTTGGATGGATTTCTGAATTGGACAGATTGACTCAACCTTGTATCATAACAAAGGTATTACAAGTTTGTGGAGCTGCAACTAGTAATTGAGGAGAGTTCAAGTGTACATTCGGTTGCTTGGGAAGGTGGAAGCCTAAGATAACAGAATTAAACCATGGGTCAAGCCAAGGATGTCATTGGAAAGGTATGGATTATTTTAGAATGTAGGCTTCCACAGTTAGTCATAATTTCATCTAGCAATTTCTGGAAATAGAGTATAATAATTTTAAAAAACATCCAACTTTTCGAGTGGACACTCCATCAATCATCAAGGAAATTTCAATCTAACATATTTTATTTTAAGTTCTTGCATTTCCTAAGTGTTGCAGTGAGTTATTTGAAGGGAAGTTGGATGACTTGGTGGTTCCACTGCAATCTGTTTCCACAGTGAAAATCGATAGACTTGATGGTGACTCAAGTGGTGAAAATTCGAAGAAGTCTTGTAGTAGTTTGGGAGGCCTTGGTTGGGAGAAGGTGGACTTAGGAATATTTGGATGCAACCATGGAGGTGGCTTGAGGAAGTTTCTTAACTCTTTGATGAGGCGCATTGGACAGGTCATTGCAGTGAAGTAGGCAGTGAAGTATGTACGTGCCAAGTTTGAGAGGATGGATGAGGTTCCTGGTTCTTGGTGCGTTAGCTAGATTCATTAGGTCATGCGATGAGTTGATAGTCGTGATGATAGTTCCAAATATTGGATTCACTAGTACATTGGGATCATATTCCGACAATTTATTGATGAAGGTTTGTCAAAAAAATGTCTCAAGTACGACGAAGCCCACAAACCATTTTTCGTCATGTCATAGTTGTCGCAATTACGTTGAACTATGGTTTTGTTGTATGTTTGATAGAACACTCTATTGTCACAAGACAGACAAAACCTTTTGTCATACAATCGACAACTATTTGTTGAAAATACAATTTTTTTCCATTGCAAGTTCGTCATCGAAGAGGCCAACCTACAATGAACATGGACCAAAATTGACCAATGTCTATAACCATTGTCATTGTAGGTTTTTTGTACAATCTAACAATTCTTGTCACCAGTTTGTTGAAAGAAAGAACAACTTACGACGAACTTGGAAAACAATCGACCACTGTCCAAAGTCATTATCATCATACGTCTGTCGTAAGATCAACTATGCTTCATTGTATGTTTGTTGGACAAGAAGTTTTTGAATATAATTTTGGAGAAAAACCTAAGTAGGAAGAAAAGGTGCAAAAGGAAGAAAATGCGTAGAAGGAAGAAAGGGCACAGAAGGAGGAAATTGCACAGAAGGAAGGAATCACACAGAAGGGAACACAAGGACACAGATAGTGCAATGAAAGAAGGATAAAGAAAGAAAGCGAGATAAGGAAGCACAAAAGGATGACAGTGCGACTTTACATAAATAGAAGAACAATAGATAAGTTTTATAAAGAACAAGGTGTAAAAGAAGGAAAACATCGAGTTAACTGAAGTTCGCTATGCCATGCATTGTAATGGGTTATTTTGGGATAGATAATAATAGGGTTTTAAGCCTAGATGTTGGGTATACATATGTAATGGGATCGTGAGATTAGTGTGCACAGAAGGGAATCAATGTTATGAAAAGATCAGGAATGTAATAGACAATTATTAAGAAAGAATATGAATAAAGAAGGATTTTAGAGAGGATATTGCGTCTTGTGCTTCTTTTACTTGTCTGTATGCATTTGTCAATGATGATATTCTTCGTAGAATAGAGTTAGTCTATGGATCAATTATGTTGTAATGTTCATGTATGGATGTGATAATCTAGGTAATAATCAAAACCGTACTTAAGGTAGAGGATAAGGAACAATGATTCACACCTTCGCCTCCTGTTCGCTTACTACTGCAAAAACTTGGTTCTTACAGTCCCAATAGATACCTCAGGTGAGACTTCATCTGCTCAAGTAGGTGGTGCTGAAAGGGCTGGTGTCTTGAGGTTTTTTTGGTCACAATTTAACTTAACCTTAGGTCTTACAACCTGTGTGAAGACCAGGCTATCCCAACAAATGGTTCTATTTCCGAGACCGAGACATTGCGATTAAGGGACTGTTTTAGAGGCCGACTAAGAAAGAAATCAAAGACTGGATGAAACGAAAAGAACATGAATTTGCATGACAAGAGAACATGAACCCTCAGATGAGTAACAAGAAATGGATGTAAAATCATGTGTTCATAGACTTGCATGAGATTTTCTTTGGCGAATTCCTAGAAATTCTAATGGAGTGGCTAGAAATATTGGTAGAGAAGACATGAAGGTTTAGTGCTACAAAACCAAAGAATTAGATTCCTGAATTGATAAAGCAGTTGAATTCGGTAAGTAACTAAACTACTCGAGAAATTTATTTTTGGTTAGATAGTGTATTGGGGGGTTATATTATAGAATTTGCAGTAGATTGTATTCAATCACACAATGTTGCAATTTTTTTTTTTTTAAAGGACCATAAGGTAGGTTCTTGAAATCATTAAATATGTGGATAAATATGTTTTTATGTGAAAACCACATAATGATTATGAAGTCTGACAGCTAAAGTGGCTTCACGCACATAGGGGGAGCCAGAGGATGACATGCAAATCATTTGAGAGAAGGAAGCAATGAACAAAGAAGGAAGAGACTGAGAATGCAAGAAGGAAACATACCAGAGGAAGAGTGAAATTTTGGAGAAGTGTGTGGAGGAAGAAGGTATAAGAGGAAAAAAACTGGGGCTGGGAGAGAAGAGAAACACAGTGAGTTGAAAGCAAGTGAACCTTGTGCACAAATATGAATCATGGAGATACCATATGGAGGAGGAAAAGTAGAAGAGTCTTAGTCCAGTACTGTAATAGAGGAACCCAAAAGTCCTACTCAGACAAGATCCTATGTTGAATCCATGACCTCGTGTACATCACCAGAGTCATAGATAAAAATTGAATACTTGTCAAAAGTTATCATCGCTAGTCAAGGATTATAGAGTAGTAGTAGTCAGAATAGTGGGAGTAGTATGTAGAGTCAAAATCAGAGTCTACCAACATCACTAAGAGGAGGGAATACACAAACCATCATGGTGGGAATAGACAATACACTTAGACTTCTGAAATTCAAAGGAGTACGATCAGAGGATTCATAACAACATTTGTTTGTCTGTGAAACAATTTGGGCCTCTAAAAACATACAATATGATGTCGTAAAAATTGCACAGTTAGCAACGAAATTTATAGGTTGTGCGTTGGTATTGTATATGAAGTTGTAGAGAATTAAGCCTACGGGACAAGCTATGACCTTGGTAGAGATAAAGCAAGTGCTATTAAAGGAGTTCAAAAAGACAAAGTCATAGTCATAGTATAACAATGAACTTAAATAAATCAAACAGGTACAATAAGAGTCTGTATCGGATTATGATCAATGCTTTAAGGATGTAATGGGGAGACTAACGTTCCAAATCCCGGATCAACAACATCAAGAGTGGTTTATTTTTGGACTTATAACACACATTCAGAGACAACATGATGGGAAGGATTGGTCTAAATATTTGAAATCACATTCTCATTTGAGCATGAATCCCCCTCCATACATACAACACTATAGGCCATCCGAACAAAGATATTCTCAAAGGTAGATTCGGTGGAAGAAGAACCCTTAGGGAGTGTGCACAAAACCAAATTAACGGTACAAAATCTATTTGAATGATATAATGTTATGGAGGAGGAATACAAGGATGAAGATCCCAGGAATGTGTAGGTACTAGAAACATAAGGAACGCAGTAGAAGGGCCAGAGCTAGTATCCGTCGCATACACACAACCTATAAAGGCAAAGAAAGTTAACATTGTGACAACGAAGAATCCTAGGTTTTCACATATAGGAGACTATTGGAATGTTGAGAGAATTGAGAAGGTGGCAAAATTATTATGGGAATATCAAGACTTATTTTCAACCACATTCTCCAAGACGAAATGAATTGCAGAAGATTTAGGTGAGATGAAGATTCCACTGAAACTTGGAGCCAAGACAATACAACAGAGACCCTACAGATTGAATCCGAGATACAAGGAGAAGGTGAAGGATGAAATAGACAAGATGTTAGATGCAGAAATTATTGAACCAATAGAAGAATCATAATGGATTATTCCAATGGTGGTGTAGGACAAGAAGAGCATAGGAATTTAGATCTTCATGGATCTAAGGAAGTTGAATTATGCATTCTTACATGACCCATTCCCAACAACATTCAAGGATGAGGTACTGGAGAACATAGGAAGTCAAGAAACATACTCTTTTATCGATGGATTCTCTAGGTACCATTAGATAAAAATTGCACAGGAGGATAGACACAAAACCACATTTGCGACATAATGGGGCAGTTATCAATACACGGTGATGCCATTTGGGTTGAATAATGCCCCTGTGTTACACATTATTTTGGTCACCCCAGTGATCCACTGATAACATGTGTTCATGTTCCCATGAAAAGATAAAAAGAGTCTTTCTCCATGAGGAAGGTGATTGGCTTTCTCTTCTCAAAAACCATATTAAGGAAGGTTGTTGTAGGCTACACTATACACAGGGTGCGAAGATGCCTGATCATCACCCTCCGCTCTAAAGCTGGGTTGCGATGTCTCTGCAGGATGCTCTATAGCTAGGGTGCGACGATGTCAAAAGACTAAGAAAAGGTCAAGTTTCATGAAAAATCTAGAAGGGGATATTCTAGAAGATGAGGTGGCGTCCGAATGGTTTGGATCTTACTCGCTTTTCAGATTTGGTGGAATCATCCTAATATCTTCAACCATCTCTCTTTATCCTATATAAAGAGGGATCTCTCATGGAAAAGGTTAAGCAAGGTTAAGGTTGAATAGGCTAAGAATTGGATGAGGAATTCTACTTCAGCTCATACTTGAGAGCTTCATTTCAGTTCATCAAGTCATTGTGGATCTTCTTCACTCAAGGTTGGAGAAAGTGTGTGTGTTGGAGAAAAGGGTCATCAAAAGGGGACCTTGTGACATCAACGCTTTGGTTGTAATATCCACTTTCGCTTTAATATAATACAATGATATGTTTCTTTCCCATAAAACTTGTCTTGTTTTATTGTATGATTCCTTGATCACATGCATAAGTTCTTGTTGAGTATATTGGATTGCTTTCACTTTGGTTGGATTGTGTTCCCTTGTAGATTCAATATCACAAGAGCACTAGAGTGGAGCTAGGATGCCAATGGCAAGAGGAAGAAACATTTAAACGGTATGTTGCCTATCTCTTGTTAACTAGTAAACTCAATAGTTAGAGCTTAGGGAAAGCGTCATATTTTGTTATGTTTTGTTCTATATCTAGGTGGATTTAGGGAGATCTATTTATGTCCGCATTTACCGATTAATCTCATAACACCCTTTAGTATTTTCTAGAGTTGTAGTGGCAACATTCAAGGAATTCATCCATAAATTTTTGGTAGTTTATTTAGATGATTGGACAATGTTCATTTTACTACAGGACCATATAGAAGTACTTCAACTTATGTTAGATCGATGCAGGAAATGCCAGATATCACTGAGCTTGAATAAATGTATCTTCTTGGAACCATTTGGAATTCTACTAGGACATGTAGTGTGCAAGCAAGGCCTATTGGTTGACCTAGACAAGATCACAACTATTTTGAAATTAGCACCACCAACATAGATAAGAAAACTAAGAGAAACTTTGGGCCATAAAAGCTATTATAGGAATTTTACCAAAGGATATGTGCAGATTACAACACCCATGGATAAATTATTGAAGAAGGAATCCAAGTTCCAATGGAATGCACACTTCTAGAAAGGGTTGGACATGCTAAAATAGAGACTGGTCATCGAACCCATTTTAATATTTCCAGACAAGAAAAAGGAGTTCCATTTCCATGTTGATGCATCATCCATTTTAGTGGGCACAATACTCTCACAACCTGGAGAAGGCGACATCGACCAATCGATTTTGTTTTCAAGTAGGAAGTTATCTCTATCACAAAAAAAAAATATACCACTACAGAACGAGAAGGCTTGGCCATGGTCTATGTGCTCCAGAAGTTAAGAAATTACTTACTTAGGTATCATTTAAATATGTATACCTATCGTTATGCATTAAATTACTTAGTCAATAAGCCTGTATTAGGAGGAAGAATCTACAAATGGTTGTTACTATTTCAAAAATATGACTTTGAGGTCATAGTGAAACCAGGGAAAATGAATGCAGGACCTGATCATCTCTTGTGCATACTACTAGGAGAGGATGCATGTAATTTAGATGATAATTTCCCAGATGAAAAGTTATTTGCAGTAAGAATGGTGGATGATAACTTCACATACATTATGGAGTTTCTAAATACAGGTGCAACACCCTCCGACATAATAATTATGTAGAGGAAACATTTGGTAGTGAGAGCAACAAAGTATCAAATGATTGTAGGGAAATTGTATAAGCTAGGGGCAGATGGAATCTTGAGGAGCTGTGTAATGGAACATGAAAGGTCGTTTATACTAGAGGAAGCACATGATGGTATTTGCAGAGGAAATTACATAGGAAAATCTACGACACAAAAGATTTTATGTGCAGGGCTTTGGTGGCCCACATTGCACAAAGATGTGAAGGAGTATTGTCAGTCGTGCGATGTATGCCAACGAGCGTGTAAACCATCTAAGAGCGATGAAATTCCATTAAATCCACAAGTTACATTACAAGTGTTCGATAAATGGGCCATTGACTTTGTAGGTCCGATAAACCCACAAGAAAGGAGATCAGGAGCACGATACATCATTACTGCGACAAAGTATATAACGAGACTATTGCGTGGTTTCTATTTGAGAATGTAGTCACCAAGTTTGGTTGTCCATGCATATTACTGAGCGATCAAGGTACACACTTTCTGAAAACAATAATTTCCGCACTAACTAAGGAATTTCAGATTCATCATCAAAAGAGTACACCATATCACCCTCAAGCTAATGGAACAGTGGAAG
>WSFP011461297.1:0-18833 GCA_009831015.1 Picea engelmannii
GTGTCTACTTGTGTTTTTCTGTCTTGGTATTAGGGGTCTGTAATCCAAGGGGAAGTTCACCTATCCACATGGGAATATTTCCGTAACACCTCCCTCTACTAGTGTTTGTTTAGTTAATTTCTTAAATATAGACACATCAACGACCATTGTTGTTTATGGATTAATCTGTTTATGGAAATAGCAAGAAAACCACAAATAAAGTCTATTAAAAAAATAGTACAATGATCATTGAGACAATGTTATCAAGGGGATTGATCTATAAGCTACTTTTGCTTAATATATCTTTAATTGAAATTGTGTACTTACTTTATAATGAATATCTCGCTATGATGTCTTATATTGAGATAAGATGGTTGATAGAAGAGGGAAACAAATTCATTGCAATAACGTAATAAGCACACTTCTAAAGCAAAAAAGGAAAGTGACTTCAAATATAATATATAAGTATTGTATTTTCAAATCTCCATGGGTTTAAATGACATGTATGCTAGCCTCATAATCCTAAAGTTATATAGTCTAAGTATTTTCTAGATTAAATGTTTTTAAGAAATTAGTTTATTCTAGTTAGTTAGGATAAAGACACTTAGCTTCTATGTAAATGACACCTATCATACTCATGTGATTATGTGATTGGTTGTTCTCCTATTTTTTAGTTTAGAGTTGAGCTATATAAACTAGCTCCTTCTTCAAGTGAGGTTAATGAGTAGATTATGAGTTCTCACTTAAGATTGTAATCTCTTTTTCCTTATCAATAAAATTACGTGTCTAAGGACACTTTTTCAACATGGTATCAGAGCCATGGTGAAATGGTGATGGAAGGATTAGTGATAGATTGAGGAAGCAAGGAAGTCTCCACAACATCATCCTGGATCTCTTCAAATTCAAGGACAATGATACCGAGGTATTTTTGTTGTTAATTCAATAAGGAAAAGGTTATTTTGATTACAACTGTTTGTGCTTTGAAAATTTTGATAAGATAAATCATTATTTTCTGCCATTGAAAAGTTTTGTATCAGATCTATTCTCCTTTTGTTCTCAATGGAGATTATTTTTTATGATCAGATCTACTTTGTTTATCAAATAGATTAGCTATAATCCAAGTAGGTGTCTCTTTTTTTTTTGCAAACAATTGCGATAGATCTACTTATAAATCTGGCAATTTCTTGTGAAGAGCTGTAATTGTTTTAGATCTACTTAAAATCTATCACAAAATATCTTTTTTTTTGTTTGAGATCTGCTTTTTTTCATCGCTTAAGTTTGCAACTACCTTTAAAACAAGAGAAAATACCCCATGCATTTGTTTCTCAACTTTTCTTATGGTTCAAACTTTGAAAGAAGGAATGAATCAAAGAAGATATGGATCCCTACACGTCGTTCCCTCTGGGTATACCACTAGATCTTCAGATCTGCAACAATCTGGTCATTGGTCGTTGTCTTATCGTGATGAGTGGAGATGAGAACAACATGAACATGCTCAGGAGCTTTGAGTCTTGATCAATCAAGATTTGAGTCACTACTAAGGAGCTTTGAGTCTTGATCAATCAGTCTTTGAGTCACTACGAAGGAGCTTTGAGTCCCGAGACCTGGACCTATTGAGTCTCAGTGTCTTTATCAGAGACAACATATTTGAGATCCTGCTTATGCTGTAAGTCGTTGCAGTCATTTTTCGGTGCAGAGCGAGGCTGATGAACACTGGATCCATCAGGCAACAACATTCTAGGGCCACTGCATACTCAATAGATCTGTGTGTTGATATCATAGCGGTGGGTCTCCCTTCACTCCAATTTTGACACTGAGAAGAAATTCCAAGGCCATTGCATACTTAGTAGATATGTGTGTTGATCTATACTGGTAGTTTTCCCTTCACTTGAATTTTGACACTGAGAAGAAATTCGAGGGCCACTGCATACTAGGGTAGAAAGGAAACCCCTACTACCATTCAGGTGATTGTGAGAATAAATGCGACTGGGTCTATCGAACCCTTGACAATGCCTCTTCTGCGCGATTTTGGTGGGTAGTTTTGAACATATATTAAATTGTTTTTTTTGGTCTCGTCATTCTCACAAGAAAAGACCAGATGACTCGCAACACTTGTTTACTCCATTCCCATAATATACACCACCACAAGGAACCTGCCAAGGAACCTCAACTGCAGTTTTGCAACATAGTACCATGTGCTTCAAAATATCCTCCTGATTTCCCTAATATATGTTGTTGTTAAATCCCTAAAATATCAGACTCTTCATAAATACAAAATCCATGTTATCAATGTAAGCTTGGTAATAGTTAACATCAAACTCGTGTCCATGTATGTTATTTATCTTGTGAATTCACGAGTCATGTTCTTCACGATAATCACTATACCGAGAGCTACAACCATTACTCTACGTTTACTTCATGGAATGAAGCTTGAGTCACCAAGTGTTGAAAGTGTCAAAGCGGGTTGGCAAGACTTGTGTAAACATTTAGCAAAGGAATGGCTGCTAGATATAACACATATAAAGATGATACAACTTCTAAAGAAGTTACTCTACTCACTAAAATATTTCCATTTCAGAACTGACTCCATGGCTGGCAAAGTCGTTAAATCCTAAGCAACATTTTTTCTTCAAAGAGAAATTTTATTTGATAACATAAAGATGTGGAGTTATAATTTTTTTTTTAACTTTGATGTTCAGATTAAAGAATTTTGTTCTTGATTTGTTGATAGTTGAGTTGTAATCTTTAAAGTCATTGATGAATTTAAATAAAAGGGGGGATCATTTTATTTTTTTGTAAAGAGGATTCTTAATTGTAGTTTTGAACACTCTGAAGTTGAGAAGAGTCTAGTAAAATACTCTCTCAAACTCCTTTCCAATGAGACTTTTAAAGGGTCAATGCCAAGCCCTTAAAAGTGCTCTTTTTGTGTGAATTGTGTACACTTCTTTTTGGTGCCTTGCGTCTCTGTTTTTGAGTTTTGTGGATTATTCACTTGCAATCTTGCAACAAACATCATGTCTAAATTAATCAACCTATTCACAGAATCAGATAAGTTAGATGGACCCAAGAATTACAAATCTTGGAGTTGGCACATGCATAACACTTTGATCTATAATGAATTATGGCGTGATATATGCGATGGTGATACTGATCCAACTAAGCCCACCGATGCTACTTCTTTAGCAAAATGGAATTTGAAAGATGAAAAAGCACTTGCTTTGGCATGTTCTTCTGTAACTGAACACATGTTTGTTCAGATTGAGAATTCCAAAGATGCATGGTCTGCTTGGAATCTATTAAAGAAGCTTTTTGATACTCCTGTTGCATCTCATAGATTTGATCTACAAATGAAATTGCTTAAACAAAAATTAGCAGACAATGGTGATGTATTAGAATACATTTCAAGGATTAAGAACATTCATTAAGAAATCATCAAAGGCGGTTTTCCTAAACTTGAAGATAGTTTTCTAGTCTCCATTGTAATAAATGTCTTACCTCCATCTTATAAGCATTTTCTTGAGACTTTGCAAATAACTGATAAGTTATCAAATGTGACTTTTGATTCACTTAGTGAATTACTGGCTCAACATAGTATTACTTTTGGAAAACAAAAACAATCAGGAGAAAATATTCTTTTCACTAATGCTAAAAGTTCTAAAGGAAGATGAAAATCATTGGAAATTTTCAAAACCAATCTTCTAATCGAAGTCGTGGCAGAGTTCGTGGTCAAGGAAGAGGTCACAACAATTTTCATCAACAATTTTTTTAAAGTAATCCTCACAATAATAATGCACAGTCAGGAAGAGGAAAAAATTTCAATCAAATCAGATGTAAAAGATGTTTGAAGATGGGTCATTATGCATCAAATTGTCTTACAAGCAATGATCAATTGCCAAATTTTAAGCAGACATCAAATTCAATTTCTCATCAATCAACTCAATATGCAAAGGATCAATATTACTAGGATGATCAATATGAATATGTTTTTTCAGCAATTCAACATGTAGATTCATTTGAAAATGATTGAATATTGGACATAGGGGCTACTCAGCATATGACTTATCGACGAGATTATTTTATAGGCAATTGGTTGGAAGTCTCATTTATTTGACAAATACTCAACCAAATTTGTCATATTCAGTCAGTATACTTTCAAGTTTTATGCAAGAACCAAGGGAAAGCCACTGGAATTCAACAAAAAGGGTACTAAGATACATTCAAGGTACAAAAGAATTTGGTCTTCTCTACAAAAGGAACACAAATTTTACACTTGTTGGACATTCAAATGTTGATTTTGCAGGTGACATTGATGATATAACATCCACTTTAGGTTATTTAATGAATATGGGTTCAACAATAGTATCTTGGAATTGTAAAAACCAGACAACAATTGCCAATTCTTTAGCAGAGGCAAAGTACATATCAGCTTGGGAAGCAACATGTGAGATTGTATGGCTACGAAGAATTTTACAGGATCTTGGTGAAACTCATAAATCACCATCTACCTTATTGATTGACAGTCAGTCAACAATAAAGATGGCCAGTATCCAATATTTCATTCAAAGACTAAACATGTCAACACCAAGTACCACTTCATCAGATCACTCATCATTAAAGACATAATAAAGCCTCAGTTCTGTCTGTTTGAAGATGAAACTTTAGACATTTTTACCAAACCTCTTGGAAGAATAAAGTTCACTAATTTCAAAGATGAACTTGGTATTTGTAAAAATGAACTTTCAGATTAAAGGGGGGATTGCTAGCCTCATAATCCTAAAGTTCTATAGTCTAAGTGTTTTCTAGATTTTTTTTTTTTAAGAAATTAGTTTATTCTAGTTAGTTAGGATAAGGACACCTAGCTTTTATGTAAAGGACACCTATCATACTCATGTGATTATGTGATTGGTTGTTCTCCTATTTTTTAGTTTAGAGTTGAGCTATATAAACTAGCTCCTTATTCAAGTGAGGTTAAGGAGTAGATTATGAATTCTCACTTAAGATTGTAATCTCTTTTTCCTTATCAATAAAATTATGTGTCTGAGGACACTTTGTCAACAATGTAGTGGTTAACATGTGTCACGAAAAGAAAAAACTTGAAAATGTCATTTGCAATCCAACTAAAAAATAAATAAATTTCAAAATGTTGCAAATAAGAAAATGTGGATCAGAAGGTGATCAACATGACAAACTTTCCTTTGATATTATTTTATATTGAAATTTATAAGAATATTAGCTAACATATTTTAAACAATTGAATTTATAGATGTCAAATATTGTGATGGACACACCAATGAGGGACCACAATGCCCTCCTAAGAAGAAGAGATTTACGAAAGACATAAATGATTGATGAGTTGGCCCTTAGCTCATATGCAATAGGAAGTTAATGAAAGGGAAAAGGATTTTATAATAATATAAGGAAATTAGTGGAAATAATATATAAATGTAATTTTCACTTACAATACAAATTCAAAATTGCATGTCCACAACAAAAATATCTGAAGCAATGGTTAATGAGACTCATGAAACTTGCAATAGAAAAAACATACAATTAAAAAAAAATAAAATCATTGAGGTATTCTTGATAAACAGGTTTATTATTATTATTATTATTATTTTATGTCGATACTAGTCCAAGACATTACCAAATTACATAATATTCATGTTATATAATATATTTACCTTGTAGGAATATTAATCATTTTTATCTTTGTTTTCTAGGAAGATTAAAAATATTAAAAACTAGTATGAATTATGTTGGTAGGGATGTCCCAAAAAATGTATAAGGATATTCTCAAACAAGAGGGTCTCATACGTTGATTCAACATCTAGCTAGTCTATAAATTAGAATATTCTTATTCTTATTATAATTATTATTTGATAATAACAGAAGCAAGAGAAGAGATAACCCAACAACTACATACAACAAATGTAAACATTGATTTTTTTGGATATGTGTAATAATTGATTTTTGCATGAAATGCTAATTTTTATTTATATTATTGTTTCATTAAAGACGTAAAAAATGAACTCATTCCAAACACAAGACATGAAAACAAGGAATAAATAGTTTGATCTCAAAATTTGTGAGCAATACTTTCATTTTCCTCACTAGTTTTTATTTCATATTTGTTTTAATTTTTATATTATAATTAATTTACTATCGACCATGAATGTTTTCTATAAGGTTCTCATGTACCAAGAAGAGCTATCAAAATGTTTGATTGGCATTGGAATGAATATGGGTGGTGAGTATGTGATTGAGTATCAAAGGGTACTAGGTAAGTTTGTAGTTAGCTGCGTTGTTTTCCAAAGCCCATTATTTATTTTTATTTTTATTTTTTGCAATGAAATACACATCATGTAGAAACCTGTTGGGCACTTTCCCTCATTTTGAGGATGGTACCCAGGGTAAACCAACTGGTTACATTTTTTGCAATCTAACCCGGTGGGGACATCGAGTAAGGCCCACAATATTCTTAGAGGAAGCCAACATAGGGACTTCATCCTGCGACCTCTTTCTTGTAATTTACAACACTCAACCACTTGAGCTAACCCATTGGGCTATCCATACCCTATTTTATAAATATTAGAAGAAAAAACATATACATAATCATATCTAAACTTTTCTATGATGTATAAAACTTGCAAGAAATTAAGAATGGATAGAATTCAAAAAAACATTTGATGTATCGTGTGATGCACGACTTCAAAATAATGTGTATCATTCATGAAGCAATTAATGTTATGGTAAACTTACTAATTTCAACATATCACATATATCAAAACCAACAATGATATACTAGTAAAAACACACAAATCTATGCAATCGTGTACATTATGTTGTAAACGTTGATATACTTATAGTTACATTATATTTCTATGAACTTTGCAAATTAAAGATCAAAAGGTCGATAATCAAGTCAATCAAAATAACATTACAACTAATTCAAGTACAACATCTCCAAGTGATGAAGAAACGAGTTCTACAAGCAACACTAGCAATTAAAGTATCTCAAGTGATGAATGATGAAGATAGATAAATGTTTACTTTTTTGTATTTGAAAATGTTTATGGAAGCAAATTTTTATATTTCTGTAAAAATCTAATATTTTATTCATTATAGACAAATTCTCCCATTTTGTATGACAAGGTTAGGAAATATTATAAAAATTATATTTTAATCAAGATATTTTCTATTTAGATGATGGGGTTTCTTCTTCTTAAATAAACCATGGATTTTGTTATACTATTGCTATGTTTTGCTAACATGTTATGTCGTTAAATATATATTTGCATGCTTTACAACATTAGAATGAAAAAAATATTTAGATTCTATGTCAGTGGGTTTATTCATTTAATTACACAATATAATACATTTATGCAATGATTAATTCAAAGTGCAGTAACTAAAATATAAAAATAATAATATTATAGTCATGACTTGATTTTTGGATCATTAGTTGATTTTTTTTTTAAATCAACAAAAATAGAGAAGTTGCATTTGCGGACTTGGAACTTATTGTAGCGCACCGTGGGTTAGGCTATTTCACCAAAATGCACTGATGCTCGTCACTATTGTACTCATCAATGTTGTTGTCTCTATTGTATGCACCTATGCTCTTGTCACTATTGTATGCACCCATGCTTGTTAGGAATTCACACACTAGTGCTCTTGTGAGTGCTATTGTACGCATTGGTGCTCTTGTCCCTATTCTACATACCAGTGCGCTTTGCAAAAAACTACACCTATGTTCCTTATATTGATATGGGCATCAATGTTTATGTTTATTATGTGTGTTTATTACTCCATGCACAAAGGTTCCATACTTTAATGTGTGCACAAATGTGTCTACGGGGAATACCAACACTTTTACAAATCATCATTATTGTTCTATCTTCCACTATGTAGGTGTGGAAGTGCGCACGTCTCTATAATTATAAGTAACTTTTACAAAAACCACTACAACTGTTAATAGAGTTTTTCATGGATGTTTTTTCAAGAGAGTTCTTGAGTCTTATAACACTAAAAAATTTCGTTAAACCTTGTTTTCCTTGTGGTGATACTACTATTCTAGGAAACTGTGCCTAGAGGTAAATAATGGGTCTCCATCCTAAATAGCGAACCCTACGTGGTTGTGTTAACCCTAAAGAGGGAAACCTAAGTAGAAGAATGAGAAAAGAGAAGGTAAGAATATCTAATAATAGGAGATAATGGAAACACTAATATAAATAAGGGTTAGGGCCATAATAGGTGTGTGGGTATCTAATCTCATGTGTCCACAATCCATGCATGGACATTTTATCTTGCCCATAATGTGGATGTTTGCAACCAAGATGTGCCCATAAACATATATGTTTCAACTTGTAGTAATTGATGTTCAATTTGTTGACGACTAGTGCAACAATAGATATTTGTGTTGAATATGGTTGTAGGATTGACACATGTTAGTGATGTTGATAATCAAGGTGCCAATTAGTCACAATGAAGGTGTTAAAATTGTCATATTGACTTAGGAATGAGTAATTTGAAATTGATGAATTATAACTATTATCACGAGCCTATGCTTGGAGGATTTAAGATGTTTCACAATGTCAAATTGGTGAGCTACCAAAAACAGAAAAAACTTGTTGCTAAGAGATAACTTATATCTCCTACTTTATTTTGTAATGTAAAATGTTCTTATTTTGGCCCATTTGATCTTTGAAGTAGTTTAATATAAATAATAACATGACAGTTAGTTGTTTACTAGACATACTTGGTGTATTTTATTAGTTCTCATTGCTAAGTAGGATACCATTGTTTTCGTTATTTATTTATTTATATTTTTACTCTCTATTTTATTTGATTATTATTATTTTCAGTCTAGATCATACTCTTTTTTTTTATTTTATTTTATAAAAATCTCTCTCTCTCTCTCTCTCTCTCTCTCTCTCTCTCTCTCTCTCTCTCTCTCTCTATATATATATATATATATATATATAGCCTACATTAGTGTTTGGGTTATGTTTTCCATTGTCGACATCTTTTTAATTGTTTCAATAGTTCCATCTATCGGTAGTGGGGTGGATTGGATGCCCAGATTACTCCAAAACTATTTACTCTTGCAATCTCATTTATTGCAAACATAGGTGATCAATAATCATATTTTTCATTTAAACGAGCATTCTAGAGACAAAATATAGTTACCTAGGGTGACAAAGTTTTTTTGCAGGAGAAAGGTGACAATTGAGGTTTTATGTGAGAGTTGGAATATTGTTTAAAGGTGACATTTTCAGGCATTTGGAATTAAAATCACTAACTATTAGTATAATTTAAAGTACTAATAAAGTGTGAGATTTTCCTTAGAGACATACAATACGATTTTCACCAATCAATAATCAAATTTCATAAGCATAATTGAATTTTTTACCAAATCAATATCATACCTAACCATAATCCTTTTGGTGCTAGATTAATTTACTCCAAAGTGCATAGGATGGCATAGATCAAAACATCAAATAACAAAACTGAGTGTTATTATGGACATAAAATGCATGCGGTTTAAAATCCAAGTAAGGGATATCTTCAACATTCCATTATTCCTAGACAACTCATTGCTAATTTTTCCTAGACATATGGTTCCAATTATGAATAGTCCATCTATTCCATTTGTGATTCTACTTGTCAGATTCATCTTTCCAGTGACATATTAGTGCCTTGGTGTTGGAAACGTAGTCCGTTAGGGTTACAAACTTGATGGAATATGAAGAGTCAAGTTATTGTAACAATCACATTGAGTCCAAGAGACCTTGGAAGATGAATCCAACTATCACTTACATGTATATATATGTGTATCATACAAATTAATAAACACAACTCACACTTATCCATTTATCACATTCCAACAGTGCTATTAGAATGCCTGTTGTGGTTAAGTTTCCCCTGCGGACAAGTGAAACCCCCCTTTTGACCAAGACCCCTCTTTGATCCAAAGACATAAGAAAACAAATGGACACCGACTTCCCTTTAGACCTATTTCAACAATCATATTAAGAGGAAAGATATGCATGACATACCTTTTTACAATGGTTTTCCTCGTTGCTCCAGTCTTTGACCTTGTTGACCAAGCTCCTAAACTCAAGAAAAAACCTACAAGGAACAAGAGAAACCTTCTTCTTCTACACCATATTGTTAGGTGACAATAGATTTATCTATGATGAATTTAACAACAATAGACATGCATGTAACAAGTGACAAAAGACATGAAGGGAATAAGACAAGTTATGTATTAATGGAAAGCAATAATAAAGCACTTACAACAAAAGTTGATGTTGCAACAACTCCTCCAAATCTCTCCTATCAAGCCCTCTCTTGAATGCTTCAAGATCAAAAGTATGATGGTCTCATGGATTCTTCTCCCTTTTCACCTTGGAATGCACTCATTATATATGAGTTGGAGGCTTAACCACCATGAAGTATTTTGGAAAATGGTTGAAGATTTATCTCCATAAGTTGGGATTGAGTTTACCTAATATGAATCCATGAGATATGACTCGAATATTTGACTTCATCTTCTCAGAACTAACCCTTATAATAAGGTGGGATAGCCATAAATCCCTCTAGAAACTTCAATGATCCCCCAACATTGAGCACATGGCATTGAAAACGTTCCCTATACATGGGCAAAGGAGTGTTGAAAATAGTTCAACGCTCCCTATACATGGATAGGGGAGTGTTGAGCTTAAAAAATGGTCAAAATATCAAGGTAAAAAGCATTATTTCGACCTTCTCATGATAGTTTTTCCTCCTCCACAATGACTAGGGATTATGACAAATGTTATTCCATGGTGTCAAATTTGTGACACTTAATAAAGTGCATGCGACACTTATTAAGGTGCATACAACACTTGATAAATTGCATGTGACACTTAGTAAGGTAGATACGACACTTACAACACTTAAGTGCGACATTTAGGTGTGTAACATATGCCCCCCTAAAGTGTGAGGCCAGAGGAGAAAATGATGGCCCAAACACTTTACAAAAATATTAATGAAAGGGTGTTGGAGTAGGAAATCCTGGAAAAAGCTGCAAACAAACATCAAAAAATATAATATATGTATCATCCCCGAGGCAGGCATACCTATGCTTGGAATAAGTTGACTCAAAGGATGGTCGTCGACCAATACACTGTGGATCCATGAAAATACTAACTAAGGGTATGTCCACCAAAGATACAATGTGGATCCATACCTCCATGACATGATATACACAGTAGATCCACGAAAGAATACACAGTAGAGCTACGATATGAAAAAAAACATATCCACAGACAAATACAAAGTGGATCTATGTGACATCATATACATTAGTGATATTGCTAATATGATGGTTATATTGGAATCTACTGCATACTCAAATGATCTCCAACGCATCTTGGGCATAACATATAATAGATTAAGCACTCAACCCAGGGTGTTCATCTCGATATTGAAACAATACGATTCTAGCCATGTCAATAGATGTCTTGATGTCGAACATGGTAGAAACCACTTGATTACCGATCATTTAATTTATATTGTTAACAAGTGCGAGGTAAATCACCAATGATGACAATAAATCCCAAGGTACCCTAGTACATTCCAACGAATGTGAATAAATGAGCTGAAGTTAAACATCTGTGGAATCATTTGATTAGAGGTCAATGGTGTAAACCTCCTGTCGAAGGCGAGGAAACCTACCATTGAGGCATGCATGCTCCAAGGTACTAACTGGTTTCTAAGTCTAATTCACGGATAATGTGTTGAATTCGACATGAACATAATCGTCAAAGGAGGGCCATGATGTGTCCCCCATCATCGACATGAAACAAAAACTAGAAGGTGATGTAAGATGGTGTATCAAATGAGTATGGACTGACATGAGGATGAAAGATGGTAATACTGCAAAATGGTTGGTTTGAGGTGAAACTTCCCTTGAACATTGTGAGGCACGACAAATGACTTGGAAACATTGACTCAACTAAAATATAGAACAAAACATAGTACGATGATCACCATGAAACTCTTCCATTGAGCCAAAGGAGTATGAAGGCTCATGAGATTAGTATGAATCAGAGATAAGCAGATTACCCAACTATAAGATGAGACCCAGACATGTGCCATGTTTAAGGGTGACAACAAACCAACAATCAACTACCATAATTATTTCCAAAACTTGACCCACTTCCTTCAATTTCTCCCCACCATGATTGGTAAGTACCTCTTTATTTTTTAACGAGCTTGAGGAGGATAACATATGATCGTTATAGCTCATCTTCGATGAGTCCCTCAACGTATTTTTTTACTGAAATTGAATAATGAGGGGTTCATTCATGTATGGGTCCTGTAATAAGGTAGAATGCATTCAACACTCATGTAATAAGGTAGACCACATTCAATGCTATGCATTCCACTATAACAAAGCGTGGAAGCTTGTAAGTGGTTGAAAAAGCACAAAATTTTTCCCAGATTCAACAAAGATCAGGAAGAGTTCAAGCATCAAAATCAGAAAGAATCAAGAGACAAACACGATTCAATAGGCTAGAAGAAACCAAGGAAATACTATTAAAAGTTTGTTCCTCAATATGGTCACCAATTTTATGTTGTGGTTAAGTTTCCCCCCTGGACATGTGAAATGCCCCTTTGGACCAAGACCCCTCTTTGATCTAAAGACAAAAGAAAACAAATGGACACTAACTTACCTTTAGAACTATTTCGACAATAAAAGTAAGAGGAAAGAGATGGATGAAATACCTTTTTATGATGGTTGTCCTCGTTGCTCCAGTATTTGACCTTGTTGACCAAGATGCTAGATGCAATAAAAAACTTGCAAGGAACAAGATAAACCTTCTTCTTATACACTATATTGTTTGGTGAATATAGATATATCTATGATGACTTTAACACCAATAGACATGCATGTAATAAGTGACACAAAACATGAAGGGAATAGGACAAGTTATGTATTTATGGAAACAAATAATGAAGCACTTACAATCAAAGTTGATGTTGTAACAACTCCTCCAAATCTCTCCTATCCAACCCTCTCTTGAATGCTTCAAGATCAAAAGTATGATGCTCTCATGGATTATCCTCCCTTTTTACCTTGGAATGCACTCATTATATAGGACTTGAAGGCTTAAGAACCATGAAGTATTTTGGAAAATGGTTGAGGATTTAGCTCCATAAGTTGGGATTGAGTTTACCTAATATGGAGACATGAGATATGACTCGAATCCTTGACTTCATCTTCTCAGAAATAACCCTTAAAATAAGGTGGGCTAGCCATAAATCCCTCTAACCACTTCAATGCTCCCCCAACATTGAGCATAGGGCATTGACAACACTTCCTATACATAGGAGAGGGAGCGTTGACAAGAGTTCAATGCTCCCTATACATGGGTAGGGGAGTTTTGACTTTAAAAAATGGTCAAAATCTCAAGGTAAAAGGCATTGTTTCGACCTTCTCATGATGAGTTTTACTCCTCCACAATGACTAGGGATTATGAAAAATGTTCTTCCATGGTGTCAAAGTTGTGGCACTAAATAAAATGCATGTGACACTTAGTAAGGTGCATACGACACTTGATAAAGTGCATGAGACACTTAGTAAGGTTCATACGACACTTATGACACTTAAGTGTGACATTTAGGTGTGTAACAACACCTTATTATTTAGGCCCCGATTCTCTATGGTAGTTGTCCATATGATCTGAGTGTCCTAAAACACCTCATTCCCTTGGGAATTTTCATTCCAGTAGGTAGAAATGTTCCTTTGTCTGTCTATCAACCTACAAGTCTATCCCGGGAACACATTTTAGTGTTAGAAATTCTTACATGTCCCTCTGCCTACTATGGAATGAATCCATTACCTAGAATACACAGTCTCTCTCTCTTGTATGTGACTGTTAGGGTTTCCTGGCACTCAAAGATCTCATCGTTCAAGTTCCTAGTCTCTATGTGAAACCATATATCTTTGCACACCACTCGCATCACACTTTCCTTCTTTGCGCTACTTTCCCTACGCATTGATTTATGATAGCATTCTCTGGATAAAATCATGAGAATCCAGGTTTCTCCATATTCGTGTGCAATCATAGACCCAAGAGGGGAATAGCACAAAAATCATTCTGCACCCCGAAAACCCCATTTTTACAGCTTGCTTTTATTTCATTTTTGGATTTAAATCCCCATCTAGGGTTTGGAAAATCATGTCATTAAATAACAATTTAGCTATTTTTAGTCACAAAAATCACATGAAGTTGACGATCTGCAGCTCAATTGAGCGAAAATTGGAGGATTCGAAGCATTGAGACTTTATTTTTTCAAAATTAAACTTAGTCATGCAGGTATCAATGAATTGACCATTCAATTTCTAGCAAAAGAAGAAAAATCCACTTCTGCTCCTCCTCTACAAAGGCGCTTGTGCCCTTTCCCTACATGAAAGACTGCTCTGAAGCTTCTCCATCAATTTCTATCTCTCTATGGGCTTAAGTGTTAATCGTAGAAAACTTAACGATCATTTGGCATTAAAGATGAGACCAGGATATCACCTCACGAGCCATTAGAAATTTGGTCTCCGAAGTCACCATTGTGCATCACCATTATCGATCTTTAACTGAGTCCGAGCGGTTTCATATTGTCAGATCAAGGATTCAATACATTTGAGTTGAGGACGAGCTAATCTGGCCTACAAATCAATGTTTGGCCAAAGCAAGAACCACGGTGAGACTAGTTCATTTGTTTATCCAATTTTAAATTCATTTCAATGCAGATTCTAGTCTTCGTTTCAAAGCAGATTTAGTCTTCACATAATGTCCATATGATACCACTTGGAGTAGCAACTATAGTACTTGTATAGATGAATACACTAGACCTCAACTATTCAAATGTGGTAGTCAAATTTTATTGTGGTCATGAGCACAATGAATTCTTGCGATAAAAGGCACACTTTGAACCAAATGTCTAATGCATAGTTGTTGAAGCCTCGTCTAAGAGAATATTCTTGTTTGCTAAGTTTGTACATCAGTGATACGCATAGAGAAAGAGCCCGAAGAACAAGAAATTTCAATCCCAGTGGCCACTTTTGTTGATTTCTAGTTCTGCTTAATATTGTTGTAACAATGTACATGTAGAACCAATAGCCCTTTCTCTTTCTTCATGTTTAACTTGATGGTTCTAGTAAATTGCTTTGGAAATTTATATTTTGTACTCAATCGATGAATCATTGAAGATGGTGTTTTTTCTAATAATTTATGCTGTTGAGCTTGGTAATCACCTTATCTATTTTACATGATTTTGAATTGTAGAGTCTGATTGTTAAAGGGTGGAGTTGAAAGAAACCCCGTGAGGTCTAATTCTGTCTTTAAAATGGCTCAAGTTGAGGAATTGTTAGAGTTACAAAACACTATAATCCTCTCCTTTATGGAAAATACAATCACCACTGAAAACATAACTTTGCATTCTATTTTAACATGCTTACAATTTTTGCAAGCCAACGAAGCATTGTTGCAAACTCATACTCGACTTCTTCACAGTGCACTTTAGCAAAATATTCTTCAACAACATTTTGAACTAGTCCTTGTTCATAACCCTATTTTCAAAGATGACGAAGATGATGTTACTGATTCAGACCAACAGACAACATAGGAGAAACTCAGTGAGCTAGCTCTAGATTCAAGTAAAGATGAATATCAACTTCCTCTTTCCAAGCTAGTCATCAGAGCTTGGGAAGAAATCATAATCAATAATCACAAAATAGGTATCTGATATGAAAATGATGCCACCTTTCATGAAAATGATGCCACATAATAGGTATCTGGTATAATCTAGATTATACCAAACCAATCTAGTTTCAGAGTTGTCCACGTTGAAGATTAGTGCTTCGATATTCATCCTTGTGAGCATTTTGGAAAGCACAATCATCATCCAGAGAGATGATCTAACCACAAGAAACCTGCAAGAATAAAGAACCACTATGGTTGGATGACTTCTTGGTGATGGTCATCAATATTCAAGAAGATATGTCAGTCGTACCAACGAATTCACTCTCGAGTATTGACACATCTTGCAATGGAGAGATTTTCATCTTCTCATCTTGTACATGAAAAGGGGAACAACATCAACGATTGACATTCAGGCTTCAAGTTTCAAAGTCCCTTCAATCGAGCAATAACAAGTGAGAATGATTGGTTGTGGTTTTCCTTAAACCTCTACTTGGTAGAATACTTTCAACTTCTTCTACATAATAGTTTATGGTCATGTTTAAGCCAACATTCGAGAACACTTGCAATTAGCAGAAGACACCATCTTCAACTTCTAGCTAACTTAGGAAATGTTCCGATAACCATTGAGCCTAGAACTAAGTTCTAGAGTTCGTGGTCATTCTTAAACTACCAGATTGATTTGTGGTGTTCCTTAAACCACGAGCACCATTTAGTAGAAGACATCAACTTCTGCTAACCATTCAGTTTGTGGTCATCCCAAAATCACCAAATTCACCAGATTTTAGAGAGCACATTCAACCATCAATAGTTGCTCACTTCCATATTTCAGCTGCCCACTTCTAGACATTAGCTCTCT
Source organism: Picea engelmannii (assembly GCA_009831015.1). Classification (NCBI taxonomy): domain Eukaryota; kingdom Viridiplantae; phylum Streptophyta; class Pinopsida; order Pinales; family Pinaceae; genus Picea; species Picea engelmannii. Next base: position 16,582 of record WSFP011461297.1, read on the forward strand.
TCTTGGACTCATATACACCCATTCGGATTAAGAGGGGAATGTTGGAAATGTAATCTGATAGGGTTACAAACTTGATAAAATATGAAGAGTCAAGGTATTGTAACGATCATAGGGATTCCAAGAGACCTTGGAAGATGAATCCAATGGTCACTTACATGTATATATACGTGTATCATATCAATTAATAAACACAATCATGCTTATCCATTTGTTGCGTTCCAACACTTGGGGAGTAAGATATGGGCATTTTAGAGGTTTATATTTTTCTATCCAACAATGTGGGTATTAGTTTGTTTCTAAAAACAAGATCTTTTTGTTTTAAATCTACCATGGCTTTTTTTGTTCTTAAAAATAATGGCTCAATTGATCTTGTTCTTAAGTACAAAGAACCTTCTTGTAATTACATGACAATGTTTTTGTATGTGCATGGCTTCCCATTTAACAATCCACATGCATTTGTTTGTTATATAAACATTTTATTGGTTGAAGATGACGCAAAAACAATTAGTCCTTATTGACATGATGTGAATTCTTTAGAGATTTCAAATAATTTTCTAAGATACCTGTAAGGTGAAAGAAATCAATAACTTCAAGGTGAAAGAAATCAATAACTTCACGTAAATTATTCAATTTCATAACCTTAATACTAGTGTGGTATTCCAATGCAACTATCGACATGTTTGCTTCATACTTGTTTGTGGAAAGAAGATAGTAAGGACTGGAAATTTGGGAATTTTTTTAGTTCTATGTCTCTCTCTTATTTGAGATGGATTTGCCTCAGTCCCAAATTAGTTTATATCTTGTTTCCCCATCACTCCCTAGGTTTCATATATCTTTGTTTCATTCCAAATCCTATTACTAGGCTAAATTTTTTTATTGAGAACTTGGGATTTAAGTGTGGACCTCTCTTTAGTGTTTTCTTGAATTCATCACTCTTTGAGAGTATATGATTTTTTTGGCCATGAGTATGTTTAATGTTAAATATTATGTCTTAATTTTATATCTAATAGTGATTACTTGGAGTTCTTTAGTTGTCTTTATGCTTTCTTAAGAGAATATTTCATAGTCAATTGTGAAAAAACATGATAGGTAGATGTGCTTGTTGTGTTACTTCCCTTGATCCTTGGATGATAAAGCTTTGATTTTGAGGCCTTGATGGATGGTATTGATCCTAGAAGGTGGGTTCCTAAGAAGTTTGATTTTTGGCTTTAAGATTTAAGTTTAACCTACCCAAATCCTAAACCACAATGGCCTTCTATGTAAAGTAGTAGCATATGAATATGAATATGAAATGGTGTTTGGGAGAAACTTAAGGCCTAGTCATCCATTTCAACAACAATTTTTCTTGGATGTCTTAAGTTACTAACTAGTGCCATCTAAAGTTGACTATCTACCTATTGAGGACATGTTATCCTTTTTATTGCAATAGTAGTTCTTGTATCTATATAGGACCACAAACTATTCTATCAAATGTATGGTGTTGTAGGACCACACGATTTTCTATAAAATGTATGGATTTGTACCAGCCATGATCTCCTTTATCGGAGGGTGTTCACATGGGTTCACTTTTTATATTACGTCTTAGCCCCGTTTGCTTCTATGTTTTCTATGTTTTAAACCTTTTAATTAGTTTTTTAAATCTTACAATGTTCTACAATTTTTTTTTTTTACCATTAATTAAGAGAGAAACCATTGAAAAAACCAATAGACATACTTGAAAATGTTAAATCAAGAATATCTATGAAATTTTTATTTTATAGTCCAATATGGTAAAGATTTTGCAGGATGCTTTTGTGTTTTTTAACTAAACCTTGCTTTATGTTACCAATTTGTTTATGCCTTTGTTTGGTATTGATAATTATCTAATATCTCAAATCAATTTAACTTCCAAGTAGAAAATAAAAGGAGTTACCTCTACAACTGATGAGGCCATTCATCCATTAATCCCTCTTTTCTTGAAGTCTAGGCCTTTTTGTGCTTAGACTGAACTAAAAAATGGGATAAATTCTTCCTCACAATGGATTCTCATGAAATAATCATGAAGTCCAAAGCCAATATGGTTAGAAATAAATGCATGGATGTTTTATTTACAATGTTTCATCCTTGAAAGGTTTTGTGAGCCATTATCACTTTGATTCTAAGATGAAATATGTCAGTTCTATAAACATGTATGACATATCATTTATCACTAATAAATCACACATGGAAAAGTACCCAAATTAAGTAGGCCAACAACCAAACACGATGGATTT
>ML874917.1:0-11704 GCA_009831015.1 Picea engelmannii
TGTAGATATGGAATGCCAATTTTCACATGCACTTCTATGTGACTAATTTCAGATCTGAAAATTACTTTCTAGTGATCAAACAATAAACCCTAGCTGTTGTCACTGAACAATTTTACATTGAAATTATGACAGAAAATTACAACAGCGAAAACAAACAAGATCTCAGATAAGTCGTCCACACATTTGAGACACAAAATTTTCTGTTCTGTAAATTGTCAAATTCAGAAATTTCTCAAGGCAAAAACAACCTTCCCAACTTACACAAATTCACCAAAAACTGAGGACAACCTTGTCCTTTGAAAACCAAAAAAGTCAGCAAAATTTCTAGAACAATTTATCGCTTGCAAACCTGTGATGTCACCCTGCTGTTAGGACCTGTTCGTACGGTTCTGTCACATGTACAGGTCTGACACATGTGCGACTTGTTCAGGTCGTACCACACATGCGACATGCTATACGGACCTGTACGGTCTGCTCATGTGGTCCGTACCACACATGCAACTTGTTCTTTTCAGTTGCAGTGTTCTCCCTCACACGTGCAGCTTGCCTTGCCTCCCACGTGCATCCTCTCTGCCAAGAATAGAAAATAAGATGACTAGAAACCCTAGGCTAGATTTCCTAGGTGCATAAATTCCCTTGCTGAAATCTCCATCCTTCTAGCACAAGTAGTTTACTCACTTATGCTAACTCCATAATGTCACACTTAGATGTCACAATCTCCTCCTCTCCTTTTATAGGAGTCTAATGCGAGATTAGAAGCCCTTAGCTTACTCTAAGGAGCCCTCCACTAAACTCAACATTAAATTAGAATATTTAATTCCTCTTTGTGGGTGCGAAACCTCAACACAAGCCCACAAAGCCCACCAAGAAGCCCATGAGGCCCTGGCCTCATCCCAAGGGAGTTTTCACTGAAACGAAAGAGTAATTTGGTGCCAACGAAGATTCCCACATGCCTGAAATAAAGATATGTTATTAAAGGTTGCCATAATTCTCTTTACTTGTTCAAAGATAGGACTCAACACTAGATTGCTTGTCTTGAATTTGCCATTCATCCAGTGAATAACCACTAAAGAGTCTCCAAACACCTAGAGCTTTGACACACCTTTATCTGCTACTAATTTCAACAACAACTTCAAGGCCAGAAGTTGAGCATAATTGTTTGAATCTTCTCTCAATCCCGTTAAAGTAGATATTAGCTTAGAATGGTCAATTAGATATTAGGCTTGGGCATTAATAAAGTCAACTTGACTTTAGATTATTTTATGCTTTTATGTCTTATTTCACTTTAGTGTGTTTCTCGGTCTATCCCACATTCATAAAGTGGATTGACTCGACTTGCTTGTAATCTTATATAAGAAAGCTTTCGCTTTCTCATTAATACACAATATGGAGAACTCTTACGAGTTATCTTGGTTTCTTTATGTGCTTGATTTCCGTAATATGGTATCAGAGCCTAGCGTTCTAGAAGTCGTATCGAGAGTCTCGGGCCTTTGAAAGACAAGGTTTCCACTCTTGCGACTTCAGTATTTTTAGAAGTCGTATCAAGAGTCTCGGGCCTTTGAAAGACAAGGTTTCCACTCTTGCGACTTTAGTATTTTCGAAGCCGTATCAAGAGTCTCGGGCCTTTGAAAGACAAGGTTTCCACTCTTGTGACTTCAATAGTCTGGGTGCCATAAAGTTTGTGTCAGTATGAAGACCTAGGGACTACTGTCGGCCGGGATAGATCGAGGGATCACTAGTGTAGCACATCGAAGAACCAAAAGGGTTTTCACTGAAACTAGATTTGTCTAGATTTGCGTGGTTTTGGGGCAGATTTATTATAAATCTGCAAGTTTTTCAACATATTACTCTGTTTTTTTTGGGTTACTTTTAACTTTCACCTATGGTATCTTTACCCAACATTATGCTAGAAGGGAGTCAAAGGTTCACATGCAAGAACTACAACACATGGAAGTAGCGGATGCTGACCATTTTTGAGTACAAGTGCGTAGTGAATATTGTCCTTGGTAAACTCACCTGGTCTGAAGTTGCAGGTAAAGACCAAAATAAGTTTGATGAGAAAGACAGATAAGCTGTGATGCTGATTAAGTTGTCCGTGACAGATGAGATGCTTACAGAGGTTCAGACAGGTAAGACTTCATCAACGATCTGGACACATTTGAAAAATTTGCAGGAGACATCAAACAAAGGCAGAGCCTTCTTCCTGAAGAACATGTTGTTTTCGATGATGATGGATGAGCATGCATCCCTCCTGGAGCATTTGCTCAAGATCAAAGATATTTGAGAACAGTTGATGGCCATTGATCCAAAGATGGAGGAGGAAGACATGCAGGTAATCACACTGAATAGTTTACCACGTGCTTACGGGCACTTTATTGAGATCCTAAACATCCCTTCCACGAATGTTGACCTGGAGTTTGATGAGCTTTGCAATAAGCTCTTACAACAACACAAATGGAAGAAATAGTTCTGTAGTAGCTGTGAGACAGAGGGTTTTGAGCAGGCCTTTGCTGCCAAATTAAAGGGAAAAGGTAAATGGGCCAAGAAGACAGGACAAAGCAACGGTGAGGATGTCACCAAGGGCCAAAAGACCATCAAATGCCATTATTGTGGCAACGAGGGCCATATGAAGAAACACTGCAGAAAGAGCTTGGCTGACCAGGAAACCAACCAGGGAGGGCCTCGACAACGATCTCATGTCGCAGAGCATACAGAGGAGAAGGAATCGGCCTTCTATGCATTTATGGCCACAACACAAGCAGATCCACCTAGGTCATCTACTTGGTTCATTGATTCATGTGCATCACGTCATTTCACCAATAGGTAGGATTGATTGACAGAGTACATGCCTTGTTCTTCCAAGGATTCAGTGATCTTTGGTGGTGATAAGGAGTATACGGTCGTTGGCAAAGGAAATGTGCAGATATCCTTTGGAGGAAAAATGCTAATCTTCCTTAATGTATACTACGTGCTAGGTATGGAGCTTAATTTGCTTTCAGTTAGTTGCGACGCAACCCCCAACTAGACATCAACTTTAACAATCATAAGTGCTAAATAGTTGACAAGGAGACCAAGAAGATTGTTGCTCTTGGTGTCGAGGACCACAAATTGTTCAGGATATTGAACAGGTTAGAGAGCATGCACTAGCACACTAGCAACCAAGAGTGCATCAAATATCAGTACACTATGGCATCAAAGGTATGGGCACCTCAACTTGACCTACCTCTCTTAGTTGGCACGAGAGAATCTGGTATATGGACTTTTGGACATTCAACAGCGGATCTAGGGAGTTTTTGGAGCTTGCCAGGCAAGAAAGCAACATAGAGCATCATTTGATGAAGGACAAGCGTGGAGAGCACAAAGAGTCCTTCAATTGGTTCATGCGAACATTTGTGGACCAATGAACATGGCATCAATCATCGGTTCCAGGTATTTCCTTTTGTTTGTTGATGACGATAGTAGGAAAATGTGGGTGTATTTTTTGAAACTGAAATCCGACGTGTTTAGTGAATTTCAGAAGTTCAAAGCCTTAGTAGAAAAAGAGTCAGGTTGTCACATTACCTCTCTTAGGTCTGATAATGGTGACAAATTTTGTTCCAAAGAATTCAATAACTTTTGTGTTAAACATAGGATCAAAAGATAGTTCACTACACCTTACACTCCACAACAAAATGGAGTGGTTGAAAGGCGGAACCGCACTATGACAAAGATAGCCAAGTGTATGTTGCAGAATATGTGTGTTCCAAACAAGTTTTGGGCTGAGGTAGTGTTCACAACAATATACTTGCTGAATAGATCTCCAACCATGGTGATGAAGCAGAAGACTCCAGAGGAAGCATGGTTTGGAAGAAAGCCCAAAGTCAGTCATCTTAAAGTCTTTGGTTCTATTGCCGACACTTGGATTCCAGATGAAAAGCGAACCAAATTAGATCCAAAGAGAAAAAAAAATGATGATCACAAGGTACAACGATAATCATAAAGCCTCTAGGTTTGTTGATATTGACACCAATAAGGTGAGCTTTAGTAGAGATGTTGTTGATGAGGAAGTTGGACCTTTCCACACTTCTCCTCGATTCAAAATTATCGAGCAACCAGTGGTGGATAAGGGTTCAGGTGTCAAGCTTCAAGCAACTCCACCTGAAGGGGGGGAAGATTCTGAGCATGAGGGGTCTTCTAGGTCGATAATTTCTGATGTAGATAGCCCAAATCAACATTTAGATGACACTGAGCATTTAGATGACATAGATATAGGTGAATATGATGAGAATCTCAAGAAGTGACCCAAGTGGTGGCACGACACCATTGGAGATGTTCGGATAAGAGAAATGTTCGAGGGTCGATCATCAAGAGGAAAGGGAAAACAAAAACTAAACATAGTCAACTTTGCTCCTATGGCCAATGTTCAGGAAAACTATGAACCACAATTGTTTGAGGAAGCAAAGGGGAGACCTGAATGAGAAAATGACATGGCAACATTAGAGTTTGATGAAAAATTAAACTTGGGACTTCACAACTCTTCCACTAGGCAAGAAACCCATTGGTTGCAAATGGGTGTACAAAGTCAAGTACAAAGCAGATGGTGCACTTGACAACTACAAAGCACGGTTGGTTGCAATAGGGTTCTCTCAGCGAGAATGCATTGACTATGATGAGACATTTGCTCTTACAACAATGATGAGCACCATCCGACTTGTTCTAGCCATGGTAGAACAGTTTGGCTGGAAGGTCCATCAAATGGACGTGAAGAGTGCCTTCCTCAATGGCGATTTGCAGGAAGAGGTCTACATGTATCAACCATTGGGTTTTCAGGGTTTAGGGAAGGAGCATTTGGTCTGTAGATCGAAGAAAGCTCTATATTGTCTAAAGCAAGCACCCAAGGCATGGTACATCAAGATTGATAGATACTTGGATGAACATGGGTTCCAGCGGAGTCCTTCAGATTCCAATATGTATGTCAAAAGAGTTGGTAATGATATCATCCTTCTGGTCATAGATGCAAATGATATCATTATTGCAGGTAGTGAGGAAAATGCTATAAAACAGATCAAATCCAATATGGGCAAAACTTTTGACATGACTGATTTAGGCCTCCTACACTATTGTCCAAGTGTAGAAGTCTGGAAAACAAGTAGCAACATTTTTGTCTCATAAACAAAATATGCCAGGAGTTTGCTTGACAGGTTCAAAATGATAGATTGCAAAATCTTGTTTACACCTATGGAGAAAGGGCTCAAACTTTCAGCCAAGATTGACTCTAAGGTGGTTAATGAGTCAATATACAAGAAACTAGTGGGTAGCGTGATATATCTTACAACCACTAGGCTTGATTTGAGTTTCACTGTGAGCTTCATTTCCATATTCATGACAACACCCAAGGTAGAGCACTGGACTGCAGCGAAGCGAGTGTTGAGATATGTGAAAGGGACAGTTGACTTTGGCATTTTGTACAAAATAAGCAAAGACCCTCGACTGTGTGGATATACAGATTCAGATTGGGCAGGTTCTTTCGATGATAGAAAATCCACTTCTAGACATGTTTTTAGCCTTGGCATGGGTGCAGTCACATGGACCAACAAGAAGCAACATGCAGTAGCCCTTTCATTGACAGAAGTAGATAAGATAATATACGATAATTTTATTAATGTCCAACTAGTGACCACAAAAGTAGGTCAAAGGGACTGATGGGTACAATGACGTCTTTACAATGCGGGAGTACCAAACGGTCTCCTATAAAGGAATAAGTTGCATGAAGTAAGATGAAAAAACGTAGATAATGTGAGCTGGGTTGAAGTATGAGGAGCTTTCAACCGCGGTCAATATCGAGGAGCAATGAAAGGAGCCTGTGAGGTAGTTTGGCTCAGGAGGATGCTTTCAAATATGCAAATGTAGCAAACAGAGCCTACACCCTTGTTATGTGACAATCAAGGGGTGTTCAAACTTGCCAAGAATCCAGTCTTCCATGAGCATACTGAACATGTTGAGGTACATTGCCACTTCATCAGACAACTTGCAGAGGATGGATCTATAGAACTGCAATACTATCCCACAGAGGATGGATCTATAGAGCTGCAATACTATCCCACAGAGGACCAAACTGCACACATTCTCACGAAGTCTTTGGGTCCAGAAAAATATGTAAAATTTTGGGATAAGCTTAGTGTAGTTAGTAGATTGACCATTAAGGGAGAGTGTTAAAGTAAATATTAGCTTATAATGGTCAATTAGATATTAGACTTAGGCATTAATAAAGTCAACTCGACTTTAGATTATTTTATGCTTTTATGTCTTATTTCACTTTAGTGTGTTTCTCGGTCTATCCCACATTCATAAAGTGGACTGACTAGACTTACTTGTAATCCTATATAATAAAGCTTTTGCTTTCTCATTAATATACAATACGGAGAACTCTTACGAGTTATCTTGGTTTCTTTATGTGCTCGATTTCTGTAATAAATCTTGCATTGAATTTTATGGAATGTACTTCACTAAAGAAAATGATATCTCCTTCCCCACACATAGCTGGTGGCCTTGACTAGCACCATCAAAGTACCCCCATGCACTTGATTTGTCAATTGGCTCATGAATTAACTATCTTTGAATATATATCTTTGGATTAGCTTTAAGACTTTCAAATGTGTTCTTATTTGAGATGCACACTGAAAATGAGGAATATACTTGTCTTTGAAAATGTCTACATCCCTAGCTAGATGCCCCAAGACACAACCAGAGGAAGTACTTTCTACTCTTTTAGCTCTTTTTTCTGCTGCCAGATTTTGTAACTTTTTGCAACTGTCTCCCCTGCCAACTACCTCAGACACCTGTCATAGAATCCATCTCTATCTAGACCTTGAAAGAATAGATACAAGACATTAAGAGGTGATTATAGTTTCTATCTCCATTTTGCACTGTGTGTATCTGCTAGGGGCATGTTGATTTCTTTTTTTAAGGACTTCCCATGTTAGAGCTTTATTCTTAAAGGCCAGTCACATAAACACCCTCCTCTTCAAAGGTGCCCCTATCTTCTAGAAAGACTTCCACCATCCTGGATCATCTCTTTGATTTTCATTTAGAAACATTGCTTTTACCCCAATTTGGCAGTATAAACTCCCGATGCTGGATTCTTGGACCATACCAATTCATCATCTACTTCTTTGATTCTGACATGACTTATCTTGAGCTTTCCTATATATGTCTCCCATTGTTATCCTTCTATTCCTTATAGACCAAGCAAATTTATATTTTTCCATCCTTGTTGCCATATACTTGTGAGTTTTGGGTAAGCTGCCTATCCTAGATTAAAAATTCCCTTCTCTTGGAGAGAGTCTATCACGTATTCAGGTAATCTCTGTGCATCTCCACACCCCACCCATGGGTCAGACCCTATTCTGACCTTTTCTCTATTACCTACTCTCCAAACCAACAAATTTCCTATTAAAGAAAAGGGCAAAACAATAACTTTCTAGACTATAGATACATTATGGATAGGTTTGCTTGGATTTCTGATCCAGTCATCAATAGTATGAGGTTCAATGTATTTTTGGATAATGACTTGATTCCATAGACCCTCTTTTGAGATTAGTCTCCATAAACTCTTGGCAGCCAGCGCTTTGCCAAAATGATGTATGTTTTCTAGTACCCAACCCCCTACATCCTTTGGTTTGGCTATAACTTGCCACTTAACTAAATATATGCCATCTTTTTCCCTTTTACCAGTTCATAGAAATTTAAAACTTTTCTTCCTTATCTTTTCCAGAACTCCTTTGGGTGTATAGGTGCCAATAAACTAGAATTGTTTCCAATACATATTTTACCAAGTTTAACCTTCCATCTAGTGAAAGCCATCTATTGCACCATAAATTGGTTCTTTTCTCAACCTTTTAAGTTTTCAATGAGTCATTTCTAGTAATTTTTCACATAATCATTAGGCTTTAAGGAAAAACCTAAATACTTGAAACCTGCTCGAAGATCAATATTCTGGAAAGGAAAAAATCTGAATGAGTTGCCTTACCTGGTCCTCTTCTACCTCATTAAATGAAATAGAAGACTTCTGCATATTAATCTTCATCCTAGATGCCATATGACACAAATCTAAAATTTCTTTTGGTTTATTTGCATCTCTCCAAGAGCCATCACAAAACAAGATTACATCATTTACGAACAAGAAGGAAAAATAGATCTTCCTAACTTGATTCCTTTATGAACCCCAATCCTTTTTGCCTTCAAAATTTCCCTATGGAGGCATTCAACTATAATGAAAAAAGGTAAGGGGGATAATGGACATCCCTGTTTTAGTCCTTTAGAAGGTGTGAAGAAATTGGACGCTGAGACATTAATTAATATTTCAAAGGATACTGAAGTCAGGCACCCCATGGTCCAATTTACCATATGAACACAAAAACCAATGTGTATAAACATTAGTCTCAAGTACAACCAATTTGCTTTGTTGTAGGCCTTGGATAGGTCTAGCTTCAAGACCATTACTGACAATTTCTTAGTTTTAATTTAGTGCAAATCTTGTGCCACCCCGATGGTATCGTGTATTTGTCTTCCATGAAGAAATCCAAACTATTCATTGGAAATAACCTCAAAGAAGATCCTTTTTACTCCCAAAGAAATGATTTTGGCAATTACCTTATATATACATGTACACAAAGAAATGGGCATGAACCCATCAAATGAACTTGGATTATCCTTCTTAGGGATTAGAGCAAGAAAGGTTGAATAGAATGCTCCTGGAACCTTTCCTATGTATCTCAATTCCTACACTACCCTTAGCTAGTCTTCTTCAAAGTCATAAAAACCCAAAAAAAAATCCATAGTTGAGCCATTAGGCCCTGGACTTTTATCCTTCTCAAATGAGTTCAAAACTGTTTTTAATTCCTCCATCAATGTTTCATTTGCTTCCTCATCAATAAAACTTGGGAAATGGGTGTAACATACTCAATACCCTCCGTGCACTTTGAGGATATGGGGTACTCTTTTAACCACCCAAATTTACATAATTTTTTACTCTGTTACCATATCTTGTTGTTCTGTTATTAATTGTTTACCATATGGAGGCATAGCAGTATCCATTTATGCAACATATTGTAACCATTCGATTATCCGTGAGACCATAATTATAAATGCATGCTAATACATGTAGTTAGAACTAAACATATTGGAAATTAATTCAAACCATGACATAAACCATAATAATTCAACATTAATTCAACAAAATGCACAAGTATATTCATAAACACTTTGTTGAATTTAATGCTTAGCTCATGCACATGTGGTTTATTTCAATTTAGCATGTACTTGAACCATAAACAATGCAACAATACCATACACAAGTGCTGCAGTAACCAAGATCACAAGAAGAATAACCATGCACAAGAACACAAGAGTTTATCCTTGGAAAACCCTTCTCAATCAAGGGAAAAACCCAACAATCCTTTGCTATAGAGTCAAGAGAAGATCCCCCACACTATGAACCCTAGAGCACACAAGAGGGTGCTCTTTGACCTAGAAACTTGTGCCTAAAAGAAGTGCGCACTTCAGCCGTACAACTTGTCTTGAGAGAATCTTACAAGTCTGAGAGTGAGTTAGATCCACAATGGGGATCTACTCCTATTTATAGAAGACCTATCACATCAAAAGGATGTGTCTATTGGCACAATAGGGCCGACCTGTTCAACTGAATAATATAATTACACAATATTAATTATCTTTTACATGGTGGGGCCGACTTGTACCCTTTACAACACAAATTAGGGTTACAACAAATCTTACTCTCAGACAATATATCAAGGGATCCACACATTCTCTAGTGCTCAGCCACTAGGGACACGTCCACCTGTGCTTAGCCACAGGGATGTCACTCTCAAAAGATCAACTCAACTAAGTCCATAGGAGTACCATCTGGAGAGCCATCTCAAGTCGACTCAACTAAGTCCATAGGAGTCAGACATGAGACCATCTCAAGTCGTCTCAACTCAGTCCAGAGGAGCACGACAAGAGACCACAAGTCATCTCAACTCAATCCAGAGGAGTAAGACACACCCATCACATGGGCTCTTGCACAGGTCGTCTCAACTCAGTCTAGAGGAGAACGACCTGGAGAATGTCTCATGAAGCTGCAATCAACAACACACTTATCTATTTGGAATTGTCCACCAACTCACTATAGAAGAGGAACATTCCACCCAACCATAGGCTCCTTGCCGCACCAGTTCTTTTTGCAACAAAAGCCACCCTCAAGCCAAGGTTATGAATCCACAAGGGCGAACTCTTCCTATCACTGGCTCTAATTTCTCTTCTCACAACCCAATTCCCAGGTTCACAGTCAATATTTACACTTACAACAATCCCAATCCATGACCCTCTTGTTAAAATTGTAGCTTGGAAGGTGTCTCAGCATAGGCCTAAGTGTCCAGGAATGCTGAAGACAATTAATTAATACCTAGATCAACATTTTTATTTTATCCTAAGTTTGACTTAGGAAAAGCATACAAATTTATCAAATAATTTTTATTGGCTTATTGCTCAGATTTCCTAAGTTTCAAACTTAAGGAAATGAATATTTCACTTAAGTGAACTTTCTTGATTCTTCTAGAAAGTTCATGAAGGGGGAAAGAGACTAAAGTGAAAAAGATAAAAAGGAGCTGAAGGGGGTGAGAAGATACACATTGAGTTGAGAGCTGAAGAGGGTGATTCAACAACTGGGTGAGAGGGCTGATTTTGGCTGAGCCATACAACAACAAAGAGGGCCGTACCAGGCTGTACAACAACAACAAAAGGAGGCCGAGCCAGGGGCCGCACAACAACGTGAGGACAGGTCGAGTTCAGGGCTGTACAGGGCCGAGTTGAGTGAGGCCGTACATGCCGAATTTCTCTGGGCCGTACATGGCCGATTATGGGCTGTACAGAGGCCGAGTTGGCCGGGTCGTACATCATTGTTTGGATGGGCTGAACTGTCAAGGGAAGAGCAGATTTCTGAATATTTTTGCTGCTGTAAATTTCCTCTGAAGCCATAATAAAATCCCCTGTTATTTGGTTTTCTCCACACTGGGGTTTCCATAAAATTTTTGTTGTGAGTTTTTTATGTGCTTGGTTTCATGTTCAGTTTCTGCTGTGCAAATTAGTGATTAAACTCAACTGTATTTTCAGTGCATAGTTCAGATTTATATTTTTGCATAAAAGATTAAAATTTAGGTTATAAAACTATTGGCATTAAAATCTGTATGCTGGGTTTAAAAGTTTAAAACCTCTTCCCCATCAGCCTCCATAAGCCAAGAAATGGGATCCCCTTCTATGCTCAGTAGTCTCAGGCTATCCCACTTCCCTTTAAGGCTCCAACACGGGCCGTCCAAGAAATCTTACTGCTAGGATTCCAGGGAGTATCAACTATAGCAAATTTCTCAATGACAACGATTTTCACCCATATAGCCACACTTTTTCACATAATTCGTGGCTGTATCTTCCAGAATTCAATTTCAGTATGCTCATGACAATTTGCTTAGGGATAAATCTCACGATTTCCCCAACTGAATGGTAGTTCGTAGGGTAATTCAAACTTCTGATAGTTTAGCTCTCTAGTAATTTGAACGACCAATGTTCAAACTCTCTTCCAATTCCTTCCACCAAATGATAGTTTGCTTGCATGGGGAAAAAGGTAAAGCTTATGTTGCATGGCATGAAGGGGCCATGTACCTCCTTCATA
>WSFP011461300.1:0-18833 GCA_009831015.1 Picea engelmannii
TGGAGTGACAAGTCCATGCAATGGCTGAATTGTTCGAGAAGGAAACACAACTATGGAAAAAGTTGGAATAGAATCAATAGGTCCAACAGTGGGATCAGAAGGAAGAAAGGATAAGCACATCTATCCAGGACCTCAAGCAGAGGAAAAGGATAATACTGATTATGGAGTGTGTCAAAGGAGCATAGGATATGAAGAATATGCATGTGGAACTCATAGCCACGCAGACACAGAAGAAGGAGCACCAAGCTCAAATGGAATCACTACAAGAGAGGTCAAAAAAGGTCATTGCACAGGCGGAAGATGCATAGAGGAACATGGCACAAACTCAGGTAGAGTGCGTAGAGATGATCAATGACAATATTGCAGTACAGGTATTGGATGCACTCAGGGAGAAGACCGTGCACAATCAAACACAAGAAAAGGAACTCACAGAGATGTTCCAGGATCTCGAAAGAGAGATCAAAGAGGTGCGCAAGGTCTAGGTGGCTCAGGACGAGCCACATGTCAGTGTTGGGGGACTTGTTGGATGTAGGCCTAGCTAGGAAGAAAGGATATTTTTGGAGGAAAAGCATGCAGAAGACAATTGGAAGGAAAAGTAGCACGTGTAAGAGAAGAAGGAAAAGCGCACATGCAGGAAAGACCTAACGACACTAGGGTTAGGGTTTTTGTAATTCATTCTAATGGATGGTGAGCCAAGGATATAAATAAGTAGTACTTAGGTAATGTAAGGAGGAAAATGAGTAGGGGAGATAGAGAGGATATACAGAGGGAGGAGGGAGTCCCGATAGAGAGGAAGAGAATTGTAAGAACTGTATGAGTCATTAAGTTGGTGAGCTGGAGAAGGAGTGAGTGACTCGATCCCAAGGGTTAGATAATAGGTTGAGGATCCTAGTGTGATATATTCAGCCTTGAAGGGATCAAGTAGCCTATGTTAGAGAGCAAGAACTAATATTGTAATCACATGCGGCGTGATATCTTTCTAACCTATAATAAAGCTCGAGATCCAAATCTTTCTGGGTGTAGCCAAGGAGGGGGTGAACCACAATAATACTATGTTAATTGAATGAATGAATGCATCTTTATGTATGATTAATTGATGAATGTTAGATAAATGAAGAACTAAGTAGATCTAGTATTTTACATGCATGCATCAAATGAATGTTATAACTAGATATGGGATTGAATGAATAAAGTTTACGACGCACAACCACATATCTTGTTCAGTATCAGCTTGAAAACACCTGAGTACTGCAGCCACCCATAGATCTATCTCAGGTGATACTGCACAGTACACTCTCGGTACTGCATTTCCTTCTAGTTTACCAGAGGGATGATAGTTTTACAGGGATTTTGTTGGGAAGCTTACTAAATCTGAACCATGGTCAATATGTGAGGGTAAGACTAATATAATAGTAGATAATAAAAAACCAACAAGCCCCCAAAATGAATCTCCTCAATGATACCTTTCTAACGAGATATCGTGCACCCCAAACAAAGATCATATGCCAAAGTTACGCCCACGAGAAGTTGATATACCAAACCACCCAAAACAGGGTCCACAAAACTATTGGATTTTCATCTTCCAAGGTTAGGATTTTGGATTTTCTTTATGACAAAAGGCATTTGGGTCCTCATTTTAAAATCATCTTCTTTCAAATGTGAGTAGCCGTCACATCTCTTCTCAGAGATAAGATGCCACCATTATAGCGAGTCTTTTACTATGTATTTTGCAATCTTGTACATTTCACTCATTAATAGAAATTATGTATTAATTTATCTCTGTGTTTATGGTTATATCTCTAATAAATCTATGTTATATTATTGGATATATGATACATCTCTATACAATTATTTATTATATCTCCACTCTCATTTCGTGCTGAAAATAATCCGGATCAAGTACATTCTTCATATTTAGGTAATTAGACATTTTTACTAGAAATTAATGGCCACCATAATTTATGGAATTCTTTCTATAAATTAGGTAGGTGTAAAACATAAATATGTTGTACATAGAAATTGTAACAACCCCATAAATTTAACACTCCCAACATTTTACTCTACTCTCATTTTCCTAGGCTTTGATACCATGTTGAATTTTTATATAAGATATTATATGAGATAATATTGTATATGAGATGATGTGATAAATTCTATGATGGATTCTATATGATGTATGTGATATTCATGACTGGTTTGGTATTACGATGATGTATGTGCAAAATATATAAAGAACCTAAAGGCACATATGGTGACCATCGATGAAAGGATGTATCTCTAATAATTATAATGACTACTACTTATTGTTATTAATAATAATATTATTAATCATTATATTATTAATTATTAATCTGGGAGAATGTCTTCCCGATGTTTTCCAAACATCAACAGGTACCACTGATGATTATAGACATAGAGAACCAAGAAAAACAAATCCATATGTTGTAATAATATAAGATGATTTTTAGGATCAATATTTAATCAAGATTTTGATTATATTCAAGAAGAAATTCATGAATTTGTACAGACGGAAGAATGCGAGTCATCCATGTATATATTTGAAGAAAATGAAGAAAAAAATATCTCGCAAGATAATTTTGTGCAGACAAGAGCACAAGAAAATAAAACAAAAAACAGAGGATAATTTAGAAAAATAAAAATAAATTGTGGACAAAGAAAGAGAAAAAGTGAGGTCAAGTGGACCAGAAAGAAATAAGCAACAATTGATTGTGAATTAGTCAAAGAATTCTTCTGAGATGAACTATAATATAATATATGATCTTTCAAAATTGAGAATTACTTTTCCATTTATGGAAGTTGTGAAAATTCCCCAACAAAGGAAAAATGTCCTTAAAGTTTTAGATGAACCAATTCATAGAATGGAAGTTGTTGCATCTGGTTCAACACAAAAACAATGTAATTTAATTAGAATGAAAGGTAAGGTCCCACCTTTCTCTATCTCAATAGAAAATCATGATGTTATTCTTCATAATTGCATGGTTGATACATGAGCTTCAAATAACATCATGCCATTGTTAGTAATTGAAGAACTAGGGATGGGTTGCATGAAATATTATGAAACTAGTGAAAGTATTTATGCCATATACTCCAAAAAAGTCCCTACATATGGAGAAATCGAAAATTTATATGCTTGGATTATTGCTTCTCCACATATTACAATTGTTTTCACAACTACACTTGTTGATATTCCTCCATCTTATGGAGTAGTTCTCAGAAGGGATTGGCCTGCAATGATAGGGGGGTACATCATGAATGATGGGAGTTGCATGATGTTACCAAATAATGAAGGAAAAATTATGCGATTTCCATGAGAACCAAGGAAACCTTTATCTTTAAAATAGAAAGATAATAAATTGAGGCAAGGATATGTTGATGCTGGCATGCGAAATTATGTCGTGTTGGACCAAGAACATGGTGATATTTAAAAAAATCAGGAGGAGAATTCATTCAAAGGATATTGGAGAATGTCTTTTGAAGGCACATGTTCAAGTTCTAGGAATGGTGTTGGAGTTATATTTAAGAGCCGTGATAAAATTATACATCCACATGCTATCATGATAAAATTTCCCTACACAAATAATGAAGTTGAATATGAGGCACTGATCCAAGGGATGAGCTTGGATTTGGAGATGAAAATTGAACATTTGATTATAACTGGGGATTATGAGCTAGTTATAAATCATGTTACTCAAAAGTAAAAAATCAAGAAAGAAAGGCTAAAAATGTATGCTAAAAGAGTAAATGAGTTGATGGAACCATTTAGTTCATTAAATTTATCTTTCATCCTAAGAGAAAGGAATCAACAGGAACATTCTTTGGTAGTTGTTGCATTATTTTTCAATCCAGATGATTTGCAGGATAAGAATACCTTTTAGGTTAAAATCATTTCTAGGCGCTTTGTTCCTGACAACCAGGAATAACTTCAAGTATTCAATAATGATGAATATTTGAATGATTTTTTTTCCAATTCAGGAGATGTTGATGTAATACCCCTAGGCCGAACCCAATTGTAAATGTAAATAAAAATGTATGTAAGTTGGTGAGTTGTTTGATATCATTTTTGTATGCACCTTCCATGTTATAGTGTGCACATGTACTACGCAGTAAAATGATGAAGTGTGCACAAACTTAAGTGCGTGCAATTTTGAGGCCAGGGATCCTTTGTGTATATGTTGTGTTTTATAGGCTGGTGAGCCAGTTTATTAGAAGCCAGAAGGCTTATGTGATGATTAGGCCGGAGAACCTAGATGTTAAAGGCCAGTGAGCCTATTTATGTATATGTCTCATAATTAATATAAAATACATCGTTGCACACAGACCAACCATGATAAAACAGTATGGGGGACTAAACTCCACTAGCTAGGGAAAGGGGGGGATAAAAGTTAAGGAAAAGGGGCTAATATAGGGAGATTAATCCAAAAAGGAATATTATATTAACATTCCTTAAAGTATAAAGTATGGATAATCATTTTATCCTAAGTTCTAAGGATGGGGACAAGTGGCCCAAAGTAGCTCCCAACATGAAAAATGTCAAGTTGGGAACATGCATACATATATTTTGGACTTAGTTCATTTTTCCATAATCCATTAATCATTCCATCATCATTGACACACTCATTGAGTTGTCCTCTGTACCTCCCTATACCTATATATGTAATCGAACCAGTACCATATCCATAACCATACCTGTTTTTGTACGTGGTTAGCTTGTTAGTTGGATTGAAGAAGCGGGTTGTCAGGCCTATGGGATACTAAAGATGCACGTTTCCAGGCCCATGAGAAATTTCTCTCTGGGTGAGAGAATTGTTGGGAATTGATTTCCCAAATGTGATAAACTACAACTACAGGGCTCTGAGATTTCTTATCCGGCTTGTTGCTGAAGCCCTAGAAGGGAAGTGGGGAAGCCGAGGGAATGCTGAGGAGAGAAGGGGTAAAATTCCCGGGGTGGGACAAGAATGTGGGGAATGAGGGACTGCAGGCTATTAGTTTGAGTGACACCTGTGACAGAGTCTTTTCTGTTGTATGAGATACATCAGCCTGGTTAGGAATCCCTTTACCTGGGTGGAGTTTAGTTCTAGATCGAGGGTGACCCACTGCTGAGAGTGATGAGCAATGTGGTATAAGGCTGGGAGGTTCGTGGAAGTTTTGCATGCAGTTGGTGATATTCTTACCAAGATAAGTCTCAATTGTGTCTTAAATTACATGTTGCATTATTATTTATGCATTTAGTTTTATGGGTTTATCCTATGTGTGGTTTATCACTGTCTTTATATTTATGGGTATTGCCTGTATATGCTGCATGTATATGTTTACTATTATTTCAGTATGAATCTGTGCATTTTCATAATGTATTTGTATGTTTATGTTTTATATATAAAGTTCTGCAAGAGTTTTGTGTGTATATGTTTTAATTGCATGCAGTTCTAAAAATTTATGTGGAATAACTTAGTTGGATGCTGGGTATGTTACAGTATGGTATCAAAGAATGAAAATGTTTTTTGGAGTATCATGGCCCGACCTGGGTGGCCAGGGATGTTACAATATGGTATTAGAGCTTCAATATTCAACATTGAGCCTATGGGATGAGCAAGTTGAGTTGAAGAAAAATTCACAGAGAATTGATTTCGAAGTGGCCAAATTTCAAGTTACAGAGCATCCATAGTAAAAATTAGAAGCAATTGCGTGGAATTGTGAAAAAGCCCCAATTTTTGTTGTTAAATTCATGGGAAAATTGAGAAATTTGGCCAAGTGTTGATATATTTTTGATTTAATATCTATTCTAGAAAATTCAGACCTATAATTGGTCGAATTTGAAGTTACAGTTAAGCCATGCCAGATGGAGCGTGATTAATTGATTAAAATTCTCAATTCGTGAATTGAGTGTGGGAAAAAAAATCATTCTAGAAATTTCAACCGACAACGATTTGTTGTTGCAGAGGTTGAATTGGTTTTATCGGGGTGAAATTGAACAAATTTCATAGTTACAGAATGTCTACGGTAAAAATTGGTAAAAAGTTAGGCAAAAGCCCCAATTTATGCAGCGGAATTCACTAGGAATCGATGCGCATAAAAATGAATGTGTGTAGATGGGAGCACTAAAAATGCATGATGCGTAGTGAAAATCTTGTGATATGTGGAGAAATATTGGTGTACTGGTGCGTACGCTAAAATTTGGTGCCGCACAGAAAACTATTGGCATGGGGGCGCGCGCGCTAAAATTTTGCATTGCGTGAAAAAATATTGGTGTGCTGGTGCGCACACTAAAATTTGGCGCCGCACGAAAAATATTGGTGTGGGTGCACATGCACTAAAATTTTGTGCTGCGTGGAAAAATATTGGTGTGCGAGTGCACGCACTAAAATCTGGCGCGGCACAGAAAAATATTGGCGTGCAGCTTCACGTGCTAAAATTTGGTGTTGTGTGGTAAAATTTGGCGTGTGGGTGTGCACTAAAATTTTGCGTTGCGCGGAAAAATATTGGCATGTGGGTGTGTGTGCTAAAATTTGGCACTGTGCGGAAAAATATTAATGTGTGGGTGCACACGCTAAAATTTGGCACTACGCGGAAAAATATTGGCGTGTGGGTGTGCGCGCTAAATTTAACATTGTGCAGTGCAAATTGAGTGACGCGTGTGTAATACTAGAATGTGATGTGCACATGCATAATAATGGTGCACGTGGTGTGCGCAGTATTGGCAGAGCACATAAGAATTTTGTTGGTGCGCGCGCAATGTGGGTTTATGCTGTCGCGCGATAGTTTAATTAATGGTGCGTGTAGAGTATTGGTGTGCGGTGGGGGTGTACTAAACTTTGGCATGGTGCAGCACGTAGAGTGAAATGTGTGTGAAATATTAGCACGTGACACAAAATGGGTGCAACACAAAAAAATTGCACGCAAAAGGTATTAGTGCAAGAACCAAAATTGTGCACGGTGGATATTGGTGCACGACACAAAAGTAGTGTGCACCAGTTATTGGTGTGACCGAGAGGTGATCCACATTGATTATAAGTGCACGAAGCATGAGCTAAATGTTCAAATTTTTCTATGCAAAGTCGTTTGGATGGTCTACAATAACAGAAAACCAACAAATTTCCACGACATTTTATACTGTTTGAATGCCATCTTTTTGCAGCACGTTTTTAAGGCCCTTAACATCGTTTTTAGTTACTCAAAAACCAAGAGAAAAGACTGTACCAAGATACACTTTGTCTCTACATATCAAATAAAATATCTCGAAGAGATCTTTTTAATGGTGTAAACCATTCGTCAAACATATATTTTATGAAGAAGTTACAGGACAACCAGTGGAGGGTAAATTTTAAGACCCAACTAACTTCGAAGAGCCATAACTTTCTTCTCTGGAGTCAGATTTAGGTGCAGGAGAAGTCATTGGAAATATATTGAACCATAGAAGACATTCCTAGAGCTTAATTAAATTTCTAGGCATGTTAAAAATGTTTAAGATGGAAAAGAAGGTACTTATAACATTCCAGACCAGAAACATGAATTGGCCTAGAACTTCAGCAGGCTGTAACTAGCATCCCAGAACCTAAAAAAAGGTGAAACTTGGAAAGACTGTCCAAAATATTTATGTTACGAAACCCAATTAAGATCATACTAAAAATCCAATGAAGTAGGTGCAAAAATGCATAATTACAGCGCATAATTGCACCAAGTTGAAGAGTGAACAGAAAAATTAATGGACAATTTTTAAATAACCATAACTTTATGCTCAAGACTCATAATTGAGCATGGAAGCAAGCATTGGAAAGGTGTTGGACATTAGAATATAATTATTCACCTAGAAAATTGATCTAGGAATTTAATTTTTCTGGAAATCAGAATAAATAATTTTGATATATTATTGAACCAAAATGGTTCATATTTTTCATGAAATTCTTGAGTCAGTTAACTTAACAAAGTTTTGTTGGCTGCACATTTTGCAGAGTTAACAAAAAATAGATCAGATTAGGATCATCACAAAGTCCATAGGAATGGAATATTCACAAGGGACTTGCATCCATGAATATGAGATCAGAGGAATGGATGTCCATTTGGGCATTGAAGGAACAAACTCCAATGGACATGGAGAAGAAAGGGATGAAAACATGAATATGGTAGAGACCATTATAAATTTGCAGAAGGATGTCCAAAGCCATAAAGATGATAATGAAAGGATTATGAGAGCCAAGGAGCAACGGGAGGACTTCAACATGAAGTTGATGCAGAGCTTGAACCAAATAGAAAAAAAATTGGATAAGGAGAGTGGATCAAGCAAATCAGGAAGTCACAGGTCTCCTGATGAGAAAAGAAGAACCATAAGTGTTAGCAGACATCACCATCACTCCCTAAGGAATTCCAATAAGAGAGCACATGACAGCTCAAGTCCATCCCCTGTCATGAAGCATAAGAGGTCTAGGGTGGATGAGCTATGAGGAGAAATGAAAAAAATCAAACCTCCTACATTTGATGGTGAGAAAAAGAAGGATGAAGATGCAGAGACATGGTTGTTGAGCATGAGAAAGTATTTTCAATTTCATAATTATTCATCTCATGAAGAAGGAATAATTTCCATCTATCAACTCAAGGGAAAGGAATCCATGTGGTGGGAGTATCACATTAAAGAGAAAAATGTTACTTGGAGGGAATTCAATAAGTATTTTTAAAAGAAATACTTGACTAAGAGATACTATGACAAGACAATGAAAGAGTTTTTTAAACTCGAGATTGGGAGTATGGCCATAAATGAATATGAAATAAGGTTTTTAGAACTTCTAAAGTATGTTTCTTTCATCAAGGATGAGACAGTTAATATTCAAGGGTATTTGAGTGGATTTCCATCATTCTTTAGTGACAAAATACAATATGATGATCCAAAAATATTGGAGGAGACCATAAGGAAAGATAAATGCCTATATGATCAACAAAAAGAAAGGCCAACTTTCCAAAAAGCTTGGGGAAGACAAAAATAAATTCAAAATGGATCAGAGGAAGAAGGGGACTAAGCCACCATTCTTCAGAAATAATCCTCAGGGACAGCCAACCTCTAGAGAACCTAGAATTATTGAGGCTAGAGGTCAAAGGCCAAGGTAGCCACCTATTCAATTTTGGTGTTGTAAAGGAGATCATATGTTTAGAGATTGTCGTCACGGAGGTGAAAAAGTGAGGACTCTTCACAATGTACAACAAAATGAAACAATCGAGGACATGGTCATAAATTTACCAAGGATCTATGCAGCCCTGGACAACAAGCAAGTAGAGTATCAGTCACATATGATTGAAGTGGAAGGTATGATCAACAACCAAACCATTGCTATTTTAATTTATTCAAGAGCTATTCATAGTTATATAGATCCTAAGATGGTGGAAAGTTTGCATGTTCCAAGAAGCAAGCATGGAAAATATTGGTTGGTACAACTAGCTACCAGATCCAAAAGGAAAGTTAATGATATCGTTAAATCATTTCTTATGGACATGAATGGAATGAACATAAGGGAATATTTGAACATATTGCCTTTAGGTTCCTATGACTGTCTAATTGGGATGGATTGGTTGGACCAACATCATGCTATCCTAGACTGTCATAACAAGGTATTTAATTGCTTGGATGAGGAGGGGAACCTAAGGAAAGTGCAGGGAATTCCCAAGGCAGTAACCATCAGATAAATTTCAGCATTGTAGCTGAATAAATGTTACAGAAAAGGGTGTCAAATATTTGTAGCTCATATGGAAGAGACACCTAAAGATAAGGTGTCAAATATTGAATATTATGCAGTCCTAAAAGAGTTTTAATATGTGTTTGATGGGTGTTCTATATGCACTAAAAACACACTAAAAACCCTCAATTAAATTGTCAAACCGGGGTAAGGAAACTTAGAGTTGTAGCACTATATGTGCCAAGGCAGAAAGGCTAGAGGTAGTATAGTCTAACTAAGGAAATGGGATATCTAAGAACTAATCTATTCAGGCAAAGGATATTAATGTTCAAACCCTATTATTGATCAAACCCTATTAATAAACTTAAAGTATATACCCTAAGTAACTTTTGAACAAAGGATCGATGGATAGTCCCAAGAAATAAAATGAAAACCCTACTTAAAGAAATTAACTTAATCATGACAATAAGAAAAAGCAAACTATCTATTTAATCTATCTAATGAGCAATAATAAAATCAAACTACTTTAATTAACCTACTCAAATTCAATAAGAAACTATCCTATTAAAGCAAATAAACAAGAAAGCAACTACCCTATCAAAGCAAGTAACACGCAAGCAATCAACTAACTAACCTATGATAACTTCTACAACAAGTAAACTAATCAAGATTACTCAATAAAAAAATAATCAAGGTAATAAGCAAGTGAACTCTATTCTTAAATTAAACTTAACAATTACTTCTAATTTATAAAAGGAAAACTTAACCTACTAAATTCAAAGCATCATGACAATAAAATTAGTCAACAACTATTCTTTAATCTACGAAAATAAACTATTCTTTAATATACCAAAGAAAGAAAACTATTCTCTAATCTACCAAAGCAAGAAAACTCAAATATAGTGTTGATGGTTATATCTTTGGTGTCTTATAATATCATGATGGAATTTAACAATTAACGATAACTCAAGAGGGATAAACTCAATATTGACTTCGATAGCAAAGTGAAAATGTGAATTATACAATCCAATGAGAATTTAGCCATTATAGAAGCAACATCAACTACCCTGCATATCCATGTGATTATTCAATCCATGCATTAATCATCAACAATACAAAACAATATTCTATTTAATTCAATTGCATTCTATGCTAATTAAGAAAATTCATACTACTTAGATTCATAACTGAAAACTAAACTCAATAATCAACTTCGAATTAAAATTGCAACCTAGATCTAGAAAAGGAAATTGCATAAAGTAAACTAAACTAATCCTATTTTAACAAATTAAATTGCAAATGGAAAATACTCATAAAGACATAACTTAAATCCTAATTCTATTTCGGCATATGACAAGAAAATACATAAGCAAATTAAATAATAACTAAATAAGCAAAACTACATAGCAAGTTAGATAAGCAAACTAGAGATGAAAAATAAAATTGACAACTATCCATCCACCGAAGCTTGCCAAAGAAACCATAAACTAACTATTATGTTTTGGCTCTGTTTTTAAACTCTATTTTAGCATAAAGAAAATCTAGCTATCATCTAATTATACACAAGGGTTAGTATCTAAAACTTGCAAGTTTATTTCCTATCAATTAAAAGGTCATTGCATATTAACACTAGCCTCCATAATAACTTGCAAAACTGAACTAAAGGAATTAAATTATGAACAACAATTTACACAATAAATAAACATAATAAAACTCATAAACAAGAAATAAAAGGAATGATGATTACACTATATAAATTCACAAGATAATTGACTAAATATTCACCCAGATTGTTGGTGCCCCCCCCCCTAGTAGGTCTTGGCTACTCCTCAATGATAAATCATGAGCTCAAGAAACACAATTTCAACATTAAATAAAAACACATTTTTACACAGTTTTAGCAAAATCTGTCTGAAAATGACAAAACAGAGTTGAATTATCCTTTTTCTCTCCTAACTATTTGTCTGACCACTGATGTGGTATTTATAGAGTTTACATGCTGAGAGGTCAACCACTAGAAGGGTCGACCTCCTCTAAAAACAATAAATCACATTCAATGTGTCTTAACTGTCGATGGCTTCTAGAAACAAGGTGAGCCAATAATCGCCCAGCATAACAACTCGATGTGAGTTGTTAGAAGCTCAGTAGCTGGAGGCCATGAGCACAAAGAAAACACATGTCTCTGATTCTCCCATCGCTGACCACCGATATGATAACTGCCAAATCACAAATACTTTTAGTGCAGGACGGAGTGTCGGATGGAGTACTAGACGAAGTGCCGGATGGAGTACCAGACGGAGTGCCGGATGCAAAAACGACCTGCGATTTTTACCTGTGACACACAAAAAACGAATTGGTTTTCTATAATCATTAAAACATGCTGAATTATACTCAAAACCATCATAAAACATAAATCATACATACCTGGTATGAACCACAATGATTTAAGACAAAAATCCTCCAAAACTCTTCAAAACAGGAAAATACATATACACATTTGGCCAAAAAGGATCTAATTTTCATCATTAGATTAACCATATCATAGGACCAACAGTGTTTAAGGAAATACTAATATTGTTACAGGAAAATCCCCCTATGGACAAGTGGATTTCCTCTTGGATACTAGACCCCTATAACCAAGATAGAAAGGTGCTAATGTGGACACTGACATTCCTTTTCATGAAGATAAACTATTCAAGGAAGAAGAAGAAAGAAAGGTAAATACCTTTATTGACGTTTGTCCTTGCTTGATCCAGGATGATCTTGATCTCCAAGTTCTTCAGAAGGTCCTGCAATACAATGAGGAGCAACAACGAAACATACTTTCTACTCTACCATGATTAGCTTCATAATAGATCTATCAAAGGAAACAAGTTCATGAAATATAAACAAACTTAAAGGAAATAGGACAATCACATATTTATATTAATGAAAACAAAGAAAAGTGCTTACAACTAGAGATGTAGATGCAACAACTTCACCAAGCTCTCTTTGTCCAGACCCTTTGCTCAAATGATCCACCAACAGAATGCCTATAACTTTCACTGATAATTCTTCCTTATGATATAATAAGTTTGATGCCTTCCTATTTCTCCATGTGCTTTTACCATGAGAAAGCCTCCTTATATAAGCTTGGAGAGACCCAGCCACCTTAGAGATTCTTGGGATAGGTTGAGGATATTTCTCCATCAGTTGTAGATCCTCTCTAAGATGTAGCGTTGACCTCAGATTTAAATCCAACTGATTTCCAAGATAAGGGGGATTTTTCCCTAATTCTCCTCAACAACCCAAAATTTGCTCAAACAGGTCAGCGCTCCCCCAAAAGGGTGCATCACTCCCCCAAAGAAGGATAGGGAGTGTTGCCACTCTCTGACAGTGGGTAGGGGAGCACTGCCCAAAATTCCTTCAGAAAAGCCTAGCGCTCCCCCATAAGGGTGTATAGGGTGCTACAACACTCCCCCAAAGGAGGGTATGGAGCATTGGCACTCCCTGACTATGGGTAGGGGAGCACTGCCCTCCAAAATTCATTTTTAAGTAGGTTTCTTCATGGAAAAATCTTTGTACTCATCATCAGATGATTTATCCTTCTTAAAACAGTCTTTGAAGGTGTCTTAAGTGTCCCTATGATGTCATTAGAGACACGACATAGGAAATATGATAGTATGATGTTTGTGACACTTGTGACACTTCCAATCAATATGCGACACTTACGACACTTGTAATGACGACAATAGGTCATCATTGAAGTGAGTAATTTTGATGTGTAAAAGATTCCCCCCCAATGTGTGAAATTAGAAGACAAAAACTGATGACTGAAGTAGTTTGTAGAATTTTTCGAGTGAGGGTATGGACTCAGAGAACCTAGAATAAGTTGCACACAACCATCAAACAAATATTATGACATGTTTCAAACCCAAGGCAAGCATACCTATGCTTGAGTAATAAAGACTTGCAAGGTATGGCCACCATAAAATACATCATAGATCCATGATTATATTGAAAAAAAGGCATAGCCACTGAAGATACAATGTGGATCTATAATCCTATGACCTAAACTGATTGTAGCGATTAAGAATATACAGTGGATCTATGAGATGACAAGACATAGCCATGACCAATACAAAGTGTATCTATGTGACAGTATATGTGTCAATGTTCAAAAGAAACTCCATCGCAACCTGGGTGAAGTACATATAAGAGTGATGACTCAACCCAGGGCCTTCTTACCGATCCCTATGTAGTATGAATCTAACCATGTGAATAGATGTCTTGATGTCAAACATGGCAAAAACCACTTGATTACCGGTCAATGAGGTAAATCATTAAGAAGTGCGAGGGAAATCACCATTGATGTCAATGATTCCCAAGGTACTCTAGTACATTCCAACGAATGTGAATGGATGAGATGAAGTCGAACATCCATGGAATCATCTGATCAGAGGTCAATGATTTAAACCCACTGTCAGATGCGAGGAGGCCTTCCATTGAGGCATGAAAGTCCCAAGGTACTAACTGGTTTCTAAATCTAGTTCTCGGATAATGTGTTGAAGTCAATAGGAACAGACTTGTCAAAGGAGTGCCTTAATGTATCCCTCATCAATGACATGAAACTGACACAGAGATGTAATTTGGTAGATGAAATGAACATGGACTGACACGGGTATTGAGACTGAAATTTTTGATGGTTCACTCTTGAGGTGGATACTTCCTTTGAACACTGAGGCACAACAAAAAAAACATGACATGGACCAAATCATGATGATGCAATGGATACGGTGACTTTCGTCAGGTGACCCAAAGGAGTAAGAAAAATAAGAGGATTGGTTCAGTGAAGAGGTTCAGTGGATTAAAATGCGTGCAAAGACAAAATTCCTTGTTCAAGAGAGACTGTAAGAGTTACTTGTAATGTTCTCAAAAGCTACTTCGCTTTCTTCTTTCAATTTTTCCCCCATCCAGATAGATGAGTACCTTTTTTTGATTTAAATATCTTGAGGAGGGTAACACATGATCGATATAACTCACCTTAAGTAAGTCCCTCTTCCTTTATTTATCGAACTGAAAGAAGTAAGGGTTCAGTCCCGTATGGGCCCTTCAAAGTATAATTGTTTAACGAGTCTAGAGAAGGTAAACTCAATGGTTTTTCATATTTAGAGAGTCTGAAAATGACTTAAAGATGACTCCAGTGTTGTCCTTTTTTGTAATGTTAGTCTCGCAAGGCCGAAAAAGAGATAAATTATCACTCGAAAGATTTCCTTTCAAAACTTTTAACGAGTGGGAAAGGAAGCAAGATCACTCAGCAGTATTTTCATGTTTAGAGAGTCTGAAAAGAGCTTAAAGACGACTCCAAGGGGTTCCTTTTTCATGTATCAATGTGAGTCCAAAAAAGAGATAAACGTTTACTCAGTGCATTATTATTTTTTTCCAAGCATGAGAACAAACTAAGACTATGCTCGTTACTCTGCCCCGAGCTTGAAAGATAGTGTCTTAACTCCAGAATGATCTTCAAAGGTTGGAGACATTCCCCGAAGCTTCAATTCATTCACCGACTTTGAGCTTGTCACCAATTTATGTACTGGATGGAGAAAAAGGATAAGGGTGGATGAAATGAAGGTTCAAATACGAGACCTAACGAAAGACTTGACTCGAAATCTACGATATCTGGTGAAAGACTCAACCTGACATGAGAGGTGACTATTTCATTTTTTAACGAGATTGACACAGGAAAAGAACTATGCTCAAGTCTCTGGGTTGAATCCTTATATTTCTGTTTCATTTTTTAATTATCTTGTTACAGAGAGGAAAAACTATGCTCATAGATTCTATTTCGTGTTTTAACGAGCTTGCCACAAAGAGGAAAACTGTGCTTGTAACCTCTGTTTCATTTTTTAACGAGCTTTCCATAGAAAAGAGAAAATATTATCTTGACCTCTGTTTCATTTTTTAACGAACTTGCTACAGAGAAGAAAAATTTTCTCATAACCTTTGCTTTATCATGGCTTCCAAGAGGATACTGCACTGGAAGGAAACCATGTCAAGGGACAAAACTCCATCATGGCTTCCAAGAGATCTTCACTAGATGGAAGAACAATGATCTGGAAGGAACACATGTTGAGGTCTGCGACAGTGGTAAGGAGATCAATATCCAATAGCCCTACCGAAGAGATCACCATGTCAACTACCGGATCCAAGTCATCAGAAGTTGAATTCATGGGAGACAATGCCACATAATTGACCTATGACAGGGGTGATACCAACTACATATAAATCTCGTTTAGGGAGGTCATTGGGTTGATGGTCAATTCAGGGCCAACAAACGAAATTTGATCAATAGTCACCATTCTTCCATCATGAGGGAAATATATCACATGGAAAAAAGTGGACACAATATCTTTCATGGCATAGAAATAATCTCGCCCAAGGAGTAAATCTAAATCCAAGGGGTCCTGGACTACCATAGCATCAATAAAGATAGTTTTCCCTCCCAAAGTTACAAGAAACTAAGGAAGGATCCCTAAAGGGTGATTGGTCCTTCTGTTAAAATTGAACAGAGTCTAGGTAACCGACACAAGTTTAGGATAACCCAAATCTTTCCAAGCAATAGAGGACAAAATACTAACAGACGAACCTTCATCTATCAATGCATGAGGAACGTCCCGACCACAAACCTGTACTATAATATTGAAGGGAATCTGAGAGGGAAGACGAGGTCCATTTATCACACCCAAATAAAAAACGATGGCCTCATTACTTGGAGGGGGTTTCATCGGAGAAGGAGGATTTCCCTCTAGTGTGGTAGATTCTGTATCAACGAGAAAAATGTGGGGAGAATCGGATTTACTCTCTAGAGGGAGAATATGATCGATTGATAACGACATCAAATAAACCACTTGGGATTCATTCTCCAAGGGGAGAATGGGGTTGATAGGTGGAAACACATCAACTGCTTGGGTTGC
This sequence comes from Picea engelmannii, assembly GCA_009831015.1. Classification (NCBI taxonomy): domain Eukaryota; kingdom Viridiplantae; phylum Streptophyta; class Pinopsida; order Pinales; family Pinaceae; genus Picea; species Picea engelmannii. The sequence goes on from WSFP011461300.1 coordinate 16,631, forward strand.
ACTCTCTAATGGGAGAGCAGGATTGATCGAAGAAGGGATCGGATCAAACACTTTTTCAACTGGTTCAACTAAGGACGTGACCAGATTGTCGACATTCTCAACTAGACTAACCGATGTAGGGACCAGAGCAACCAATTTGGCACTCATCAGAGGAGGAGTGGGATTGACTATGTTGGCACTCTTCAGATGAATGGTGGGACTGACCAATGACTGGACTGGATTAGTCACTTGGGTTTCACTTTTCAGATGAAAAGTGGGGTTGATCGATGATGAAACTGGATCAGCTACTTTGGTTAGTGGTTCAACCAAGGATGAAACTGTAAGGTAGCTAGAGAAGTATTGGGGGGGGCAATGTAAGGTATCTAGAGAGGTAGTGGGGGGGACCAGAGGGCCCATAGTGATAATAATGGAGGTCATTCAATGTAAGGTGGACTAGGTCCACTATATTATTAAATAAGGCCCACTATGGTAGTTAGATATAATAAATGTAAAAGGACTTCTTAGAAGGTTCTACTTCTAGAAGATTCCTCCTCTAGAATGTTCTTAGGTGATGGTAGCACTATATAAAGGGGTTCAAACAATATAATGGGATATGAAGAGAAGTATTGTATTTGGAGAGGTAGCTCAATAGGAGGATGCCCACTAGAAGAGGCAAGTGAACAGGAGAGGATCCCTTCCATAATAGGATCCATTGTACGGTGTTGCCCTACCTCAAGGGTTTGGTAATAATAAAGTGTGGTTTATTCTAGCTTGATTTATGGATATATTGTGTATTTAGTGTTGATTTTTATTTGTATATCTATTCAGGTTCTTAACAAGTGGTATCAAAGAACTTTCCTTGGCAGACATTGTGGGCAAATATTTTTTATTTTTGCAGATTTTATTTTTGGAGAAGAAAAAAGAGGGCTGCGAAATTTCTGAAATTTTTGGTATATTTTTGTGAAAAATTTGAAAAAAAAGGTTGTAGATATGAGTTCCTCTCATAAAAACACCCAATTTGAAAAAACAAATCATCTGAAATGGAGTCCAGGAAGTCAAGATATTGAAGTTTTAAAATTTGCAAATTTTCAGGGTTTTTTCCATGGACGGCGACGCAATTTTATTTTATTTATGTAGCAGATGGAGGCCAAATTTTCCCAAAAAAATTACAGATCTGAGTTCCTCTATCAATTTCACCCAATTTCAAAAAACAAATTAGTTGAAATGGAGTCTGGGAAATGAAGTTATGAGCATTTTGAATTCAACATTTTTTTAGGGTTTTTCCAGAAAAGCCGCGATTTTGTGTTGTAAGTTATTGTTCTATTTTTTGGTTTTTTCATGACGGATGTGGGATTGAAGAGTTCATAGAATATTCAGATGGCTATTTCCTCTCAAACTCTCAAATAAATTATTGAATCATTCAAATCCCAATTGTATGACACATTGGATGCTAGATTGCATGACCTTACAGATGGCCTCAATGATAGTTTTTGTAGTATTCACAATTCATTGGATAGCATGCAGGAGAGATTTATTATGGAGGACATAAGGGATGAATATAATCAAGAAATATATGCTTGGTATGATTTTGAGGTCGATTGTGATGATTGGTATATGGATAGTTGTCATTTATGGGATGAAAACCACTTTCATATTTTATTTGATGACTCTACTCCACCTTCTATAGAGAACATCAATGTCCCACATCAAGAGCTAGTTACCAGCATTCAGCCTGCATATTATACAATAGTATTGTTCCTTCCAGATTCATCTTTGATCATCTCCCACTATGTGGATGAATATTCTTATTTGTGTCCACATGATAGGTGTCAGTATTGGGAGCATCATTTTTAGTTGGTTATTGGGTGCCGATATCTTCTGTGTGGGGTTCACATGAGAAATTGGACATGGGACCCTGGTTTACAATGGCAGTTGGACTACTTCAACATGGTGGCTACCATTTCTCAATGGGACCATGGTTCTCTAGTCTACTTCAGCACTGTGTTCCACACTTATCCATGGGACCTTGGTATATGGTTGTACATCAAGCATTGAGGACAACGCTTTCATAAGGGGGATGGAATGTAAGGTAGCTAGAGAGGTAGTGGGGGGGGGCAGAGGGCCCATAGTGATAATAGTGGAGTTCATTCAATGTAAGGTGGACTAGGTCCACTATATTATTAAATAAGGCCCACTATGGTAGTTAGATATAATAAATGTAAGA
>WSFP011461301.1:0-18832 GCA_009831015.1 Picea engelmannii
AGAATAATCACACCTGGGTTGCATCATTCCTTTGAATGTGTTGGATCTTGAGATCCTTCTGGATCTATGGCAAAAGATCCCTTCTCCTGCAAATACTCTTTAGGGTTTAACCATTAACCATATGTGAGTACATACCTTGAATAACATTTGCAGGTAGTGGCTCCATTTGGTAGCAACGGTAATCATTACCAAAAAATTTAAGAATGATTGCAACTGGTTCTATGGTTGCAACTGCAACTGCAACTGCAATTGGTTTTGAGACTGCAACTGCAGCTGCAACTTAGGGTTTTATGAGGAAACCCTAATTTTTCAAACTTCGAATTTTGAAATTATGATCCAGGGGATAGATGCATTGGGCTGAGGTGAGTTAGCTGGTGCAGTCATAATTTTGAAACTACAACTTTTAACCCTTCAAATCTGATCTGCAGATTTCTGGACTGGTGCTTCTGGTTTTCTGGTACTTCTGGTACTCTGGTTTTCTGGTACTTTGTGAAACTAGGGTTTCACTTTCTGGGAGATCTAGCCACTAAAAAGGTGCACTCTAAGTGCCAAAATGATCCTTGGGGGAGGGCGCATCTTTCTAGGAGGTTAGGGAGCTGAAAATAGATGCTTTTTCAAACCCCTAATTTTGGGGTGCGGTAACAGTGACGTTTTTCCTCTTGCAAATTGTGCTTCCTTCAGGTTGGCTCTGATACCATGTTAATGTTTATGCCATTATTATAGTTCTTTGCATTTCAATATATAAGAGCATAATAAGAACAAGATCACTGAGAAATACACATTCACAAGAGACACAACATTTATCCTGGGAAACCCTCTAGGGGAAGAAAACACAACAAAAACTTCCTTATCATAAATAGCTTATACAATGTTTAAGAGATAACTCAAACCAATACATAAAGTCCTCCCCAAGAGATGCGCCACCCTTCTTCTCCTCTCTCCAACTTCCAATTGCATCTTGCCTCATAAGATAATGAACAAGTGAGTGTGTCTTAGAAGTGAGGCGCTAACCTCTTATTTATATCAATGTGGCACGTGTGAAGAGTCACCATCTGGTAGGGCTGACCTCTCACTCTGGGTGGGTAAACCCACCTTTAATTAATTTTGGGCCTTCTATTATAACTGTTGGGGCCGACTTCTTATTCTGCACTTTGTAATTGTCCGATGACCAATCCGCAAAAGGGGATTTGGTCCTTATACAATTACCGACATGATTAATCCTCAATGGGGATTTAATCCAATAATAATAGTGACATGATTAATCCTCGGTGGGGATTTAATCCAATAACAAAATAATAATAAGAATGCTCTTCGCAGTTACATTATTTCAACAATTATTACCCTGTTGGAAGCTACGAGGACTAGTACACCAGATGGACCACCCTACATCAAGAAAGGGACTAGACAGTACCAGACTTCACCAATATTTTCCATACCCTACACACCAAATTGGGTATTAAATATTTTGAGTTCCATCTGGTGGTCAAATACCATAGTTGTTTTCATAGATACATTCAAACAAAAATGGATTTCCTAGACATCACCTCGTTGGGCATGACTTATATATACGTTGTCAAGATCGAGCAAAAATTTAAGCAAGAATGACGAGAGTTTGGATTTGCAAACCCATCACAGTTGAAGCAGGGCAAAGGCAACCCCAACCCACACATCAAGGGACCAAGTCGATATGGCTACCCTCAGGACAATCCATCCAATCTGCAACACAAGAAGGGCAACGACAAGACGAAGAAGGACACATGAAAATGGTGTGAGTACCATAAAATTCCTTGGCACAACACCGACGAATGTCGCTCCAAGCAGTCTCTCATGGTCGAGCTGAAGGCTTCAGATTCAGATTCAGATTCAGATTTTGAGTCAAAAACTGAAGGAGGGAAGCGGATTATCGATGTTGAACCTAGCGCCATGGTCATTACCACCAAAGTCTAGACAAGAGAACCAGAAGAAACAGAGGAAGGGGGACGCCTCTTTCACTCACAAATGTGGGTCAAGGGGGATTTGATTCATTTCATTGTCGACAACGATAGTCAAAAGAACCTAATTTCAGTAGAGGTCATTAAGTAGCTAGACCTGCCAGTGAGACCACACCCACAACCCTACACCATCGGCTGGCTTCGTCAAGGAAGAGATCTCCATGTAAACCAACAATGTCTTTTACCCTATGACATCAAGCCTTTCAAAGATGAGGTACTGTGTGATATTTCTCCCCTTGAAGTTTGTAATGTTCTTTTAGGACAACCATATTTGTGGAAGCGTCATTTTGTGTATGAGTCTAGACCCTACAATGTTATTATTACTTTGGGTAGAAAATTGTACAAGATCCCAGAGGTGGCACAACCTACTGCTATTTCTTTAATATTTTTTAAGAAATGCATTAAGGTCATTTCATAGACCGAGAAGTTCATCTTCTTTGTAATGAGTTCAAGAGACTAGATATTTTACACTTCATTTTCAATGAGTTCAAGGGTTTTTTGCTTGGAAGAAGGAAGGGGGAAAGTTGAGTTTTAGTTGAGAAGGTCATGGATTCTCACTTGAGTTTCAAAGAGAGATTGGATGGGCCTACAAACTTTAGTTAATGGAAGGAGAGGATTGCATTATTGTTGGAAGAACGTGAGTTCTAGGATATTGTGCACCATACTGGCACTGCACCTGTTGTCATTCCTATAGATCCCACTCAGTTGGATACATATAACAAGAGGAATGTTAAGGCCAAGATATTAATCTTGGATATAGTCAAATATCACCTCATTCTTCACATTTTAGGAAGAAAAATGCCTATGAAATGTGGGAATCTTTGACCAAGATATATCAAAGTTCAAATGAGAATCGAAATATGGTATTGAGAGAGGAGATAAGAAACCTGAAGATGACTAAGACTAAAAAAGTGTCCTCATATATCACAATAATCACTCAAGTTCATGATGATATTGGCACATTTGGAGAGGTTATATCATATGGAGAAATGGTTAGGACAACTCTGAGTGGGTTTTTAGAGAAGTGGAACTCCTTTGTTAAATGTGTTGTCTCCAGGGAGCATAGTCCCAACTCAGAGAGATTGTGGGATGAATTCATACAGGAAGAGACCCATGAGGAGGCTCTTTGTATTCGACTGTCAAAGGGTGAGGAGAATGAAGAGAATGTTGTCCTATTTGTGAAGAAGAAGGAACATAAGGATAAGGAAGGGGAGAAGTATTATCATGAAGGTAAGAAGGACATGAGTAAGGTGATATTTTTTGCATCTCATGAGTTGGGACATTATGCAGGACAATGCCCAAAAAAGAAGAAGAATAAGAAGGATCCATAGGTATTAGCATCATATGAGGTGAAGGAGTTCACAAAAAAGTTTGAAAAGGAGGTTTCCTTGATTACTTGTCCTACATGCATTGGGTGCCTAGGGTGTAGAGACACACTTGCATGGTTCTTGGATAGTGGGGCCTTTCAAAACATGATGGGGATGAGGTCTATATTCCTCAATTTTATAGAGATTGACTTAGGTAGTTATGTGGGGTGTGGGGATATAAAAAGAAACGTTCTCGCTATGGAGGGAGTTGGAAGTGTTAAATTCCAACTAGAGTCAGAAGGGTATGTCGATTTGGTCAAGATTTTATATGTTCCTAAACTACCAGTGAAATTTATATCTATGTCATATTTTGAGATAGATGTATGTGGGATTTTTTTCTCTCAAGGAATGACATACCTATATCCAGAGGGAGTCTCTTCTGAAACTAGGGTTTTTCTTGGTATCTGGTCAAAGAGATTGTACAAAGTGCTTTTTCAACTTGTAGTTGAATACAGTCGGTAGTTGGAGCCTGAGTTAGACAATAGCGATGCTTCAGAGAGAGGAAAATAGATGGATAGGTATTCACATTAGAGATCAGAATAGATAGTTGGATATGCTTCGAGTTCACAGGGAGCAGAGTCTTTTAGTGCAATTGGAGCGGCTACAACAACAAAGGACATGATGAAATTGGAGACATATTTTGTGGGAGGTACCAGAAGTACCTCCCACGCTAAGAGGGAGTGTTAGATTGTTCGTACTTCTGTATCTATTGTTCCTAGGAAGGATTTCAAGAAGATAAGTCTCTCTAATGACTTTATGAAGTTATTTTATAAAGTGACTTTACAAAGTTATTTTATAAAGTCAAGTTGATCCTCTTAATATTTAATGGGTAAAAGTGACTTTATGAAAAGTGGGTCACTTAAGTGATTTATGTGAACTCAACAGATTATTAATTCATGACCATTGATCTCAAGGGAAGGTGAAGAGTCACTCAAGGGAGACCAAGGGTTAGAGGAATTACTCATTAATGAGTAATAAAAGGAACACTAGAGGAGAGATGGGATGCACCTTGTGAGGACAATGAGAGAGGAATTTGAAGAGACACAAATTCCTAAAGAGTCAAACTAGAGGAAAGAATAACAACAAAAGGGAGAGGCACAAATACCAAGAAGGGAAGATCCCAAGGATCAAAGGAGGCATGCATCCCAAGTAATTTCAACATTATAGGAGTGGCGTACAACTAGAGTTGGGCACTAAAATCAAGGCAACCCTTATGCTTAAGATAGGCATGATTTTCAAGCCTCTAGTAGATATAAATTCGTAAAACAAGGTGCAATTGTTAAGCACATCAATAGAAAATGTTTCTACTATCAAAAGAAGGTTGTATAGTACAGTCGTATAGAAATATGGGCACTTATTTCGAGCCTTAAATTTGGTTCATTTTCTAAGGGTATTTGGCAAATATTTCGAGGAGCTCCGTTGGTACTATTTACTAGTTATTGTTATACATTTAATGCTGATAATAATCTTTTTGTAAACTCATAAATTTCCTCTTAGCTCAATAAGAAAAATCTCTCCTAGACTAGTTTTCCCTTTGTGGGTTTTTCTAGGGGAATTTCCCATAAATTTCTTGTGTTCAATGTGTGAAAGTGGTTTCTATTCATTTAGATTTCCACTACTATATTTTTAGATTACTTAGTCTCTTGCATTTCTTCTCATAGTTACAATAAATGCATGTGGTACCCTTTCCTTATTGGTGAATAACTAGAGGAGGTTGAAATATAGCATTGGCTAAGTGTTTAAAATCATATTTTCAACAACTATCAGATACGTTGTTGTCCTCATTGACATATAGATTTTTCTTTGTCTAGAAAACTTTCCATTTTTTTCAGTCTTTCCCTTTCTAAACATTTGAAACTGGTATCTTCTTCTTTATTTCCCTTTCTATACCTTTTGAAGCTAGTATCTTTGTCCTTTCTATACTAGGATACATAGATAAATTCCTCTATGAAAACCATGATGTCTAAGGCACAGATAAATTCTATGAGTTTGTGTAGCAGGTATATATGGAGAGAAAAGGGGTCAGCGTGACATGAATACCAATCCTAGAACCCAAACAATGGATCACAGTTTTATATAACACAAGCATAATGAACCTGCTAGTGATCTCTCATTTTGGAAGGGGAAAGGACGTAAATAAATATGTCAAGAAGTTACTGTCAATAATTCACGGAGGAATTGTGTGGTTGGATACACAATTTCAATCGACGCCGACTTAATAGCAAATATAATAGTTATTCCCACCGATGGTGAGACACCTGTGCAGTACCTAGATGACAAGACCAAGGAGAAATCCTTGGCACAAGAAATGAAGAACACCTATGGAACATAGAGAGGATCCATAGGGATCATTATCATTTAAATCAGTGAACCAACGACGATGTTAGAAACCAAAATTATGGCATGTAAATTACGCAGGAAGTTTCACAAAGAAGAGGTGTCAGCAGGGTAATAGCAACAATAGTGCAATGTGCGAAGGGAACTATATTGATATGGAGCCCATAATTTCTAAACTCATTTCTAGATGATTACAAATATGCACAGGACTTAGGAACATAGTTTAATTACTCATGGATGATCATTCTTATTGCATTAGTGGGGTTGAAACACCCCAAATATAGCATGTTATGTCAGAGAACTAGAAAGTGTCTTGCAACACAAGTTGAATCACTATGGAAAATGTTGGCACAGGGGCAGACCCAGGGTTCAACTCTAACAATGCACCAACAAACCCTAACTATTGGCCCTTTCGACAACACCTGTGAAGCAAATGCAGTCTCACCTAAAGTAGCAATAGGGTGTTGTAGGACATAGGTGTCTACAACCAAAGGAAATGAAAAGTGGACCCAAGACAAAAACACACAACAATCTAGATATTCCTTACCCTTCCTAAGCCTACTTCATAGGTTACATCTCTGATCTAACATAATAGTGCAATAATAATATATCAGCTAACTAATAACACAACATCAATCACAAAGAACAAAAAGGTATACGTGGTTCACCCTCTCCCTAGGGCTACATCCACAGAACTATGTTTATTGATATATTAGATAAAAACATACAGTTCTATCTGTGCACTTAGTTGCAAATCTCTCTCTCTCACTTCCTCTCTTCCCTCCCTGTGCACCCAGCTGCAGGGTTTATCTTCGCACCCAGCTGAAGATCTTACAATACAGACTAAATATCATTCTCAACAAAAGTAATAGCCTTAACTAAAAATCAATTATCGAGCAACCCCCTCGACTCTCCTAGGACTTTAGTTATACATAACATGACCACATTCTAGGTATCAAAACCCTAGATCCAAAACCCTAGGTGCCAAAAACCCCAGGTCCACTTGACTTGTTTTTTAAGGGCTTTGCCAGCCTATCCTTCCTCCTTTTCTGCAAGGTGCTCCAAAGCAATGGTTTATGTCTTCTTCCACTTGTTGAGTTTTCCACGATCCATTTTCCTTACTACTTTATCTTCCTCGATATTCTCTTCCAATGACTAGCTTTTCCTTTCTTTTCTCCTTCTTTTCTGCTTCTTTTCCCACTTCGACCCTTCCTTGGTTTATGTGCCTTCCGCACAGTTTTTGCTTCACCTTTCTTCCTTAATATTTGCTTCCTTATGTAGCCAAGGGCCAATAGGCCCCCAAAACTCACATGTGACTCGTCTCGAGGCACTACAAGATTGAACCTTATGTTTTACTTCAACTGTAGGCTGCGTGAAGTAGCTTGTGCTTTCTGCTCGGTCTGTCTTTTTCTCATGCAAACTATATTTTCTATGTTTGGTACCCAGTTTCAATTGCACCTGGTACCTAGACCCTTCTTCCTTTTCTTTTACTGATAGGTGTGAGGCAACTGGTTGTCATAATACAATTTCAATCAGATCCCATTTAGCCAACCTTCTTTCCATTCTCCATTAAGGGTCTTCAACTGTGCAACTCTTCCTTCTGTAACATAGGAAACCTCAAATGGCCCAAGCCAATGTGTCCTGAACTTCCATGGATGCTTCGCGAACTTGATGTCATATAACAATACCAAATCTCCCTGCTTAAATGCTTTCCTCCTGATATGTCTGTCATGGTAAGCCTTTTCTCTTTCTTTTTGTACCTGCTGATGAAAGCATGTAATAAACCTGTCTTCTTCCAATTCCATCAACTGCACAAGCCTATCTTGAACAACACCGGTGTCATCCATACATGTAAATGCTGCAATTCTTAAACTAGGAACCAAGTATTCCATAGGTACTACTGTTTCCAATCCATATACTAACTTAAATGGGGTCTGCATTGTTAACTTCTTTCAAGTAGTTATGTAGGCCCATAATACCACTGGAATTCTTAAATCCTAGTCATATATGTTAACACTACAAATCTTAGTCAATGTTGTCTCCAAGATCTTATTGAAAGATTCAACTGTACCATTCACATGTGGGTGGTATGGAGTGCTCTTTTGATGATGAACTTCAAATTCCTGAGTCAATGCTTCAATAGTTTTGTTGATGAAGTGTGTGCCTTGATCACTGATGAGGATCTTCGAGCATCCAAACCTAGTTATAATATCCTCAAAGATGAACTGCACAGTTGTAGATGCACTACAGTCCTTAAATGCTCTTTCTTCTACCCATCTCGTTAAATAATATGTCACAGTGATAATGTATTGAGCTCTTGTGCACCTTCATGTTGGGTTAATAGGTCCCACAAAGTCAATAGCCCATTTTTTGGATACTTGTAATGTTAATTGCGGTGCTAAAGGAATCTCATCCCTTCTAGAAGAATTTCCTACTCTTTGAAATACATCGCAGGCTCTATAGTATTCCTTAGCATCCTTATGTAAAGTAGGCCACCAGAGGCCACCTCTGAGAACCTTCTGCATTGTTTCTTTCCCAACATAGTGTCCTCCTACAATGACTTCATGGGCTTCTACAAGAATCCGTGGTCTTTCTGCCTCCATAACACATCTCCTCAAAATATTGTCTGGTCCCATCTTATACAACTGTCCAACCATGAGTTGAAAATATGCATCATGGAATACCAATTGTTTCTTATGCATAACTGTATATTTGTGAGCTTCCATGCCCATGGACAGAAAATGAACTATGTCGATGAAGTGATCATCGAATTTCCTGATGGCCAACAACTGTGCCTGGTAGTGTCCACCAAACTGGTAAGTTCCTCTCCATGTTCCAACCTAGATAAGTGATCAAGTCCTTTATTCATTCTTCCTGGCTTGACCACAATTTCGATATCATACTCCTGGAATAATAGTAGCCATCTGTATATTCCTCCCCCCAAAACTGGCTTGTTGACTAAGTATTTTAATGTAGAATGATGAGTGAACATCTTAAAATGTCCTCCCAACAAGTAGTGTCTAAACTTCTACAACACATATACCATATCCAAGTCTTCTCTTTCATTTGTATTGTAGTTCCTCTCAGCTGTAGAAAGCTTCCTGCTAGCAAAGGCTATGGGGTGGTCAATGTCTACTACACTTGGATGTGCTAAAACTACTCCTAATGCAATGGATGAGGCATCGACATGAACATTGAACTCCTTACTCCAATCTGGAAAAACTAAGATTGGCGCAATGACCATTTTTTGTTTTAGTGTGTTGAAGCTTTGTTGGTATTCTTCTATCCATTGGAACTTACTGTCTTTCTTTAATAGTTTCTCCATAGTTTCTCCATATGTGCATAACCCTTCATGAACTTCATGTAGTATCCAGTGTGCCCTAATGCAGTGCATAGTTGTCTAAGTGAAGTGGGAGGAAGTACATCAACAATGATGGCAGTCTTGGAAGGATCCACCAACAACCCCTACTTACACACAATGTTCTTGAGCAACACTCCAAAGGGTGAAAATAAAATGCATTTTTTTAAATTCAGGGCAATCTGACATTTCCTGCACTTATCTAACATCAATATTAAACATTCAATATGGTCTTTTAGTAAGCTAAAGATAGTCCAATCATCAAAATAAGATTCTAGGAACTTGTGTAAGAAGCTTAAATTCTTCGACCACCACCCTGGAAAAGATGGTTGGTGCATTCTTCAATCCAAAGGGCATCACAATGTACTAGAATGAACCCCATTCTGTTGCAAATGTAGTCATATGTCGATCTTTCTTAGCAATTCTGATCTGGTGATAACTTGAGAATCCATTTGTGAATGAGTAGACCTCTTGTCCTCCTACATTATTTAGAACTTCATCAATAAAGGGTGTAGGAAAGGGGTCATGTAGGCAAGCATCATTTAGTTTCCTTAAATATACACAAATTATGATGTATCCTGACTTCTTGTCCTGGACCACCATAGGGATAATCAATTCAGATTCTTCAATAGGTTCTACGATTCCTACTTCCAACATTCTATCCAATTCAATCCTAACTTTCTGCTTGTATTTGGGATTCAATTTGTAAGGTCTCTGTTTGATAGCTCTTGCATATGGTATCAGAGGGATCTTCATTTCTCCCATGGGTCCTTTAATGCCCTTCATATTAGTGAACTTGGTTGGAAACAAGTCCTGATATTCATGTAATAGCTCTATGGTTTTGATAATAGTAGCATCATCCCAATAGTCTCCAACATTTGCTAATTTAGGTGTTTGCTCTGTTCTAATATTAACCTTCTTAATTTTAATGGGTTGTCCAATAAAAGGTACTTCAATCCCTGGTCCTTCTATGTCTCTATGACCTTCAGTTTTTGCATTGTTTACATCTCTAGGGTCATCATCCTCATCAACATTAATATTGTAGCAATCCTGTAACTGTTGAAGAGGCATAGTCCATTCATATCCTTCTTGGGTAAAAGGGAGGTTAGGTGACTCCTCAAATACCTTTTGTCTCATAGTTTGTAAATATTGATCTACTTTAGGGTATTGACTCTCAAATAAAAATGTAGCTATAAAGTTTTGAGTCATTCCATACCAGTTTGTAGTGATGAGGCACAGTTCTTCTTGAACATACCAATTGATAGGCCTAGTATCCAAGGTATTAATGAACTTATGCACCCATTGTTCTTTAGGAATGTTTCCCCATGCCTCCTCACAACTTTGCATGTGGTCCTTAGGACAACTCTGGCATGTGTAACGAACTTCACATCCTTCATCTTGGTATGAAAAAACATTGTTAATAAGGTGTGACATTATCCCCATTATGTGGTGTTCTTATTGTGTGCTCCCCACCATCTAGTTGGTGTGGCTTTCAAGGCTTCATCCAGTGCCAACATCCTTTGTTGTACTAGTAAAATTTTCTCAAATTCATCTAGAAATGTCTCTAGGTGATTCAAACCATCAAATGTTGGAAGATTTCTTACTTTTGTGTTGATCTAGAGAATTTCTCTGGTCAGTCTGGAACATCTTCGTGTGGAGACTTCATACATCATGTTCTGCCAATTTTCTAATGCCTCTTCTGAATCTGATGAATATGCACTTTCAGTTCGCCAGCTAAGATTTCTATCTGTTGTAGGATTAATGTAATCATGTTGTCTTGTTGTCAGCTTGCAGATGTTCTCTATCTCATACGCTTGCTCTTCTTCCCTGATAGGTTTTGTGTATCTACGACCTTCATTCGAGTCCAAAGGTGCGATGAGTTTAATGTCATTACCTTCAAATGTGATTCTTCTCTTCTTTAGGTCAACAATAGTCGAATTGTCGAAATCCCAATCAACTCCTAACAACGCAGGATAGGGACATCTATCATCAACAATTTCAATCACTTTGAAATCTGAAAATGTCCTTATCCCATCAATGTCTACAGTAACATGCTCTAGCCTTCCAAAGGGGCTCACCACTTGTTGATTATCCATACTGAGCCTGATAGGAGAGTAAATAAATCTAGGTTTTCCCATTAGTGCCCAAGTTTGCTTCGTCATAACATTTAATTCTGATCCCAAGTCGAGGACCACATATTCCACATCGTAATCTCCAATATGAGGACTAAGGTGTAATTCCTTGTTTGTTCTCCTTTTCCTTGATACTTGATTCACAACTCTACTCAGCATGGGGTCTATTCTCCCAATTTCATACTGTCTCACCATGTGTTTTAATTCTTGTACAACCTTTTCATCTTTAATCAAATTGATACGAGTATATAAGAAGTCCATGAACTTTCTTACCTCTTTTCCTTGTCTAGCAAACTGATTAAATGTTGGTGGCATTTCACATTCCCTTACTTCTGGTTGTGCCTTAATTGAAGAATCTTGTCCTTCTACAAATTCTTTCCTTGCCTCTTTAAAAGTATGCCTCTCTCTCCTTGTATCAAACAACAATTCCTTCTCTGCAACTCTTTTGATCCTTGATCCATCTACAATATTTCCTAGAGTCGCTCTGTCTTCCCCTGTAACAACACCTCCTCTAGTAATAACAACTACTCTAGGGTCTTCACCATGAGGTTTTTCTGATATTAGTTTAACTTGTTGGTTTCCTCTTCGTCTCTCCAGGAGCTTGTCTAGAAATACTAGACAATCTTCAATGACATGATCAAACGAGTTACAGTAGTTACAAGTGGTCCAAGGGTTCTGACAATCCCTTGCCAAATTTCTTGGTTGTGCATAGTTATAGCATATGATTTGTCCTCTGCCTCGACCCATACCTCCTCCTTGTCCTCTTCCTTTGAATCCATCGTGAGGGTTGAAGTTTCCTCTGCCCGGGGAGATGAACTGTGCATTATTTCCTTCTTCCTGTACTTCTCATTGAATTCTATATGTATCCCTTGATATTTCATGCATGAGATCATAAGACATACCATCCTTCTCATCATGTCCCACAGATTTACAAAATGTGCAATAAATATTAGTAGGTGTCTAGACATATTTTTGCATATAATAGCATTCACCAGGGCGATGTCTAGTTCTACATACTTTGCACCAAGGTACAGTAGCCTGCTTCAAATGGATAGGTGCTCCAGAGGCTATGTATTCGTGAAATAGAGGACAATGCTCTTTGTCATGACCCTTTGATTTACATTTGATGCACCAAATATCTTCACTTTTATCTTTTCCTTTATCTTTCTTCATATCCTCGACCTGTAAAGATAATCTGGTTAACTGATTCAATATTTGACTCATACCGGGGTTGGATTCTCCTACAGGGGCTACTTCTAGTTTCATGGAGATCTCCAATGCTTCAGCCTACGAATTGAATTTATGTTGCATCAAAGGAACTCTGATGTGTGGCAAGAGATCAACGATGAACCATTATTTATTCTATTCATCTGGAATTTGAAAACTCAACCGACCTGTCAGAGTCTTAAACCTCCGATCAAACTACCAAATAGGTTGAGTTACCTTCTTCTTGATTTCTTTATGTTCTATAATGCACTGCGACTCTGACTTAGGTTTATTGAATTATGCACTCAACGTAGTCTTAATGTCATTCAACGGTTTAGGTTGTCCAGGTCCTGAAGTAAACTTCATACCAATTCAGGGTGTGATCCCTCAAGTTAGCACTAAACTAAGTTCTCTTAGCAGCTTCATCTGTGACTTTCTTGATGCTCCATACAGCTTCGCATAAGAACCATTGTTGGCCAGGATATTCATATCCATATCCTCTGAATATGGGTAACCTCATTTCATCTGCCATAGATCTTCATTGGTTTCTTGATTGAGTATGTACTAAACTGCTGGTAACAGTACTTTGACTGTTCTGACTACTATGGTTACTCTAGTTACTTAATGTTGCTAAAACAATAGGAGGAGTAATAGTAATTAATTCGACAGTAGGCACAGTTCTTGAAGTTCCTGGATCTCCTTGGCGAAGTTCTTTGGTCTATACTTCCTCTATTTTTTTGGATTCTGAATGCTCTTCGTCTATTAGATCTTCTTCTTCTCCACTGTAGAAGACCTCATCTCCATAGTTTTTCTTAAATAGGTTCGCAAGAGGAACCTCTCTGAACGGTCTCCCATTGCGCGTGTGTCCAGCCTCTGTGTCACTGTTGTTGTTTGAACTTTTGAACATTTTCTTTACTGTATCTTCAGGATATTCTTCTCATGCAATAACATCTTAATCCTCAGCTTCAAGAAGTGTAGAAACATTCCCTCAGGTCCCTTAAATAATTACCTCTCTTCTTGGCCATACGATTCGACTCTGTCAATAGAAAACTTAGTAATGTACCCTCCGATAGTGCTATCAAACCAGAGATCCACTGCTCTAGACACAACGTTATCAACTCTCTTGACCTTCTTGATCAACGTCGTTGTCCAAACCACAGGTGGTCTATATCTAATCTCAAAATGGGTATCTTCTAGTCTGGCTAACCACTCATATAACTCTTTATGAATTCCTCCAAAGAAAATATTGTGTATGTCCATAAAGATGTATCTTCCCAACCAGACTTCTGTACTAATGCTAGTGTTCTTGTTCTAGGCTTCAACGAAGTCCTTTTCTTGTTCCTCTATCAACTTCTAAATTTCTGTCTTCGATGGGAACCACCTTAAAATTCCATCAACAAGATCTTGTTCTTGGTAACAGAACCATTTGTTGGCATAGGGGTAGACCCAGGGTTTAACTCTAACAACGCACCAGCAAACCCTAACTACAGACCCTTTCGGCAACACCTGCAAAGTAGATGCAGTCTCACCCAAAGTAGCAATAGGGGGTTGCAGGACACAGGTGTCTACAACCAGAGGAAATTCAAAGTGGACCCAAGACAACAACACACAACAAACTAGATATTCCTTACCCTTCCTAAGCCTACTTCACAGGTTATATATCTGATCTAACACAATAATGGAATAACAATATATCAGATGACTAATAACATAGCATCAATCACAAAGAACATCAAGGTATATGTGGTTCACCTTCTCCCTAGGGCTACGTCCACAAAACTGCATTTCTTGATATATTATATGAAAACATACAGTTCTATATGCACACTTAGTTGCAAATCTCTCTCTCTCTCTCTTTCTCTCTTCCCTCCCTGTGCACCCAGCTGAAGTTTTGATCTTCACACCCAACTGAAGATCTTACAATACAGACTCAATATCATTCTCAACAATAGTAATAGCAATGATTAACAATCAATTATCAATCAACCCCCTCAAATATCCTATACCTTTATTTATACATAACATGACCACAGTCTAGGTATCAAAACCCTAGATCCAAAACCGTAGGTCCACTTGACCCATTCTTTAAGGGATTTTCAAGCCTGCCCTTCCTCCTTTTCCACGAGGTGATCCAAATCACTCGTTGATGTCTTCTTCTACTTGTTGATTTGTCCATGATCCATTTTCCTTATTCTTTTATCTTACTCGATCTTCTCTTCCAACGACTAGCTTTCCCTTTCTTTTCTCCTTCTTTTCTGCTTCTTTTTCCACTTCGACCCTTCCTTGGTTTATGTGCCTTCCACGTAGTTCTTTCTTCACCTTTATTCCTTAATCTTCACTTCCTTACGTAACCAAGGGCCAACATAGCACAACATTCAGGAAATTAATACAAACTCCAACATATTCATGAAATATGTGGAAGAAATACAGGAAAAAGTGGTAGAAACTTGGAGAATCCCACCATAGGTGGTGGAGGAGTGAAATAAGATATCCAACTTTAAATCATCAAGGCACAATATGTGGATCCAAGACAAAATGGATCCAAAGAAGGAGTGGCTACAGATGATATATTGTGTCACAACAGAGGAATTGCAATGGACAATGAAAGACTAGAAGGAAGAATGGAAGGTTCTAGTAGAGCCAACAAAAGACAAGAAGCTAGAAAAACACAAGCATCCATTAAAATACAAGAAACCAACAGAAGCAATCCCTTTACCAAAGAAGAGTACCCTAGTAGCAGATAAAAGAGCAGTAGCAGGGCACACAAAGAAAACATGGGGGAGTGAAACAATAAAGAATAAGGTTATCCCCAAGCCTATCACACAACAGAAGGACCGCTCAGATGTCGTTAATGGCATGAAAAAGAGGAAAGATAACATCCCTGTGTAGGAGGGACAAGCAGGAGGGGACATACCAGATACCCCAATCACAATAGAGAAAACAGAGTCAAGGCCACTCAAGAGAACTATTTTACAGTCAGGTGGAGCATGCAAGAAAATGAAGGTGCATAAGGAGACTCCCCAATATACAATAACCAAATATGATGTATAATTAGTCATGGAAAAAGTACAGGACCACACTGAAGAATCACATGAGGAGGCAGAAAAATAAAGAGAGGACAATGCAAGAGCTGACCGAGTTAAAGAATGTATTAGAGTAGATATAATTTACCAAGGAATAACACCAAGGGGAAACATAGGAGCAACAAATAATGTAAGTACATACCATGACCATGCAGAGTGAGGAGGAGACAGTACAGATAACAACATCATCAAGTGGAAATTTTATCCTTACTAAATACATGTTTCAAATGGACAAAGACATGGCAAAAAAACAAGTCAAGGACATAGAGTGGATGGAATTAGTATTGTCTAAGATACCAACAAAAGTGCTCTATCAGTTATAGGTCATTGTTGCACTGTAAGTAGAATCCACGGCCAGGATAGATGCAACAAACCTGGAGACAACCAAGGAAGCCTAGGAGGTGCTAGAGATAGTTCTTACAGAAGTGCAGATAAAAAGAAAAGAGGAAAAACATGAAAAGAAGGAAAATGAGAAAAATCCAAAAAGAAGTAGTGTTATAACCCTAATTTGCACTAGACATGCTTACCTGGCATTAGGCCATCTTAGATTCCTTCTTTGCCAAAACCTTGCTGAACAACTCTTCTTAAAAACCCCTTTTATAAAGGCCCACACACTCTGCTACATTACTGCATGCGTGTACATGCTAGCTGACCCAAGACAACCCGCGTGTACCTACAAAAGTATGGAAAAAGGAAAGTTATTGATAGAACACACAACTTTGGGTAAGTTAACTAAACCTTTCGACCATGCATGGTCAGAAATTCGACCAAATACCTAGCTTCTTCTAGCCTATAAAAGAAGGGTTAGGGGTCCCATTTGGGAGAGGAGAATCATAGTAAAGAAACTATACCCGATTGAGTGTTCCCTTTGTCCCAACCTTTAGCCATCCTTGTGCAAAGAGAAGTATAGAGCAAATAAGTTGGAGGACAGTTGAAGAGGAGCCCAGGACCAGGTTCATGGAGCATTGGTAGGCTTCATCATTGTAATTTGATTTATTGAAGTTAATAATAAAGAAATACTTTTCCCATCCCACCATATGAGGTTTTCATGGTTTATTGCATACATGTTGATTAAATCTCTAACCCATTAATATGTAGATCAAATGCATGTGGAGTTATTTGTTTGTCTTGTGTGAATGCAGGTCATCCTTGGGAGGAGAGCTGCAGTCAAAGTGCGACCAAGCGTGAAGAAGGATCAATATCAAACGCCCGAAATAAGGTATGCTCACTTGATCTTCTTAACTACGTATTTGCTTAAGAATAATGGGGATTAGGTCAGGGATGATGGTAGAAAATAGGAATCTTTAGGTGTTTTCTGCATGCATATTAAAACCCTAGGTTCTAGTCCATAGAGGGATTTTCCACTCACAACAAGTAGGTAGAGGGATAAGTGATAGACAGAAAACATGCAAAAAAGTTAAGAAGTAGAATAAAAGATCTGACAACAGAAAAATATAGTGTGCAACAAACATAAAGTTGGGGTGACAATAAATGAAGATACTATGTGCAGGACAATTGTAACAGAAGGAAATACTAGTGCCCCGGAGATATATGACAGTAGAAAGATATTGATCCAAAGAACACAATGAAGGAGAAAAACGCGACGCAACAAACCGGTGTGGAAATTGTCCAACCAACAGAGGAAGAAGATGAGGAGTGAACTGAATCTGATGAGCTGAGGGATCAATCTAGCGCAGAGAAAGCACAATAGGATAAAATACTAGTAGAATAGATCACGATGCAGCAGGGGTTTGGTGGTGAGGAGGAACAATAACAAAAAATGTACCAAGAGGTAGGGCCCTCAAGCATGCTAGCAAAGGGGAAATGAAAAAAATTAGTCCATAGATAGTTGTGCAAGCAACTGAAGGTAACCCTTGTGTTATCGTGCATACCAACAAGAGTAAATTTTTTACCAGTTTAACTAGGATGCGTAGATAAATTGTGCTATGCGGACCATGATGTCAAAGACATCGAAAAATTCCCTGAGATTGTGCAACAGGTATATATGGAGATTAAAGGGGTCAACGCAGCATGAATACCAATCCTAGAACCCAAACAATGGATCACAGGTTTATATAACACATGAATAATGAACCTGCTAGAGATATCACATTTTGGAAGGGGAAAGGACGTAAATAACTACGTCAAGAAGTTATTGGCAGTAATGCACAAAGGAATTTTGTGGTTGGATACACAAGTTTCAATCGACGTCGACTTAATAAAAATAATAATAGGTCTTCCCACCAATGGTGAGAAACCTATGCAGTACCTGGATGAAAGGAACAAGGATAAATCCTTGGTAGAAGAAATGAAGCATACCTATGGAACATAGACATGATCCGGGGGATCATTATCAATAAAATCAGTGAACCAACGATGAGGTTTGAAAACAAACTTATGGCATGTAAATTACTCTAGAAGTGTCACAAACAAGAGGTGCCAGTAGGAGTAACAGAATCATCCACCTAGTGAATGAATGGAATGGTATTGAGCTGGAGCCCATACTTCATAAACTCACTTCTAAATGATTGCAAATACGCATAGGACATAGAAAGAGAGTTTCATTACCCGTGGATGATCATTCTTATTGCATTAGTGGTGTAGAAACACCCCAAATATTGCATGTTCTATCATAGAACTGGAAAGTGTCATGCAACACAATATGAATCTCTATGGCACACAACGTTCATGAGGGAAAGAAAGACAAAATCCAACATATTCAAAAAATATCTGGAAGAAATACAGGAAAAAGTGCCAAAAACTTGGAGGATCCCACCAAAGGTGGTGGAGGAGTACAAGAAGATATCCAACTTTAAAGCATCAAGGAACAATATGTGGATCCCAGAAAAAATGGATCTAGAGAAGGAGTGGTTTCACATGAGATATTGTGTCACATCAAAGGAAGTGCAATGGGAAATGAAAGACTGGAAGGAAGAATGGAAGGTTCCAGTAGAGCCAACAAAATACAAGCAGCTAGAAAAAGACAAGAAGCCAACAAAAGATAAGCAACTAGTAGAAGCGGGCCCTTCACAAAAGATGAGTACCCCAGTAACGAATAAAAGAGAAGCAATATGGATCACAAAGAAAATAGGGGGGAGTGCAGCAGCAAAGAACAAGGATATCCCCAAGCCTATCACACAGTAGAAGGATCACTCAGATGTCAGTAATGGTGCAAAACATAGGAAAGATAACATCCCTACCCAAGAGGGGACATACCAGATACCCTAATCAGAACGGAGAAAACATAGTTAAGGCCACTCAAGAGAACTATTTTACAATTAGGTGGAGCGTGCAAGAAAATGAAGCCGCATAAGGAGGCTCCCCAATATACAATAACAAAAGATGATGTAGAATTAGT